>VTFQ01000002.1:21824533-21977151 GCA_036281575.1 Ancherythroculter nigrocauda
CCCAGGACCAGAATATGGGACAGAAGCAGCGAGGGGATAAACACTTTGAGGAACTCAGCAGAGAAGATGCCTCCTTTTTTCATGGCTCCTGTCTTCCTCATGCTGAGAGTCACTGAACGTCGCGGGTGCCGGAAATGAAACTCCCTGTCAGAAAGATAAATCCAACACATCATCATCAAAACAGCATCATACCGTCTGGAGAAAAAAAACAAAAAAAAAAACACTAAGTACTAAGCACTATAGATGTGTCCCAATCATTGGCATAATCCTGGCATAAGTACTGTTTTTAGTTCCAAGAAGCCTTATTTTGGCCTAAATTTGGCAACATTGCAATCCCATAATTCATTGTGACAAGTTCAGACAAAAATTAACAATGACAAATAGAGCTTGGGGGAAAAATTGTAAATGATATTTAACTAAAAGTCAGTAAAAATTTAAAAAAGGTATTATACACTGCATAATTTCACTCAGCATTTGTGCCCGGTAGTGTGTTTTGGTGCCGATTAGTGTTTTGAAGGGGTAGCCTAGCTACATGCTAATGTCAGAATGATCCAATAGCGATTAACACTATTCACTTGCTGAACAGGAGTGACTTTGAAAGAGTGCTTAATAGTGTTTTGAAGTGTTAGCTTAGCAACATGCTAATGTACAAAAAATCGACTGTTAGTACTATTAAGCTTGCTGTGCAAGAGTGACAGCTGCAACCTAAGAAGAGCATATAAAATCACTTAAGATGTTTTTTTTGGGGGTCAGGATGCTGTCTATTTGGGCATAAACATTAAACTAGTCAGGGATACAAACAGGTAAGGGGGAAAAAGGTGAGAACATTGCGTGGGGCGGGGTCATTTTTTTGCTTATTTTTTTGCAAGTTATTTGCTTTACATGCTCATTTGTAGTTTACGAAAGAGGATTAGGGCCAAGCAACAATAAAAAATAAAAAACCATCTCGAGATTAAAGTTGTTAAATTTCGAGAAAAAACGTGTTAAATTTCAAGAAAAAAGTCGAGATAAAATGTTGAGAATAAAGTCATTAAATTACGAGAAAAAACTCGTTAAATTTCGAGAAAAAAGTCGAGATAAAATGTTGAGAATAAAGTCATTAAATTATGAGAAAAAAAGTCGTTAAATTACGAGAACAAATTAGTTAAATTACGAATTTGTTCTCATTATTTAATAACTTTTTTCTCGTAATTTAATGACTTTAATCTCAACATTTTATCTCGACTTTTTTCTCAAAATTTAACGACATTTTTCTCATAATTTAACGAATTTGTTCTCGTAATTTAACGACTTTTTTCTTGTAATTTAATGACTTTATTCTCAACATTTTATCTCGACTTTTTTCTCGAAATTTAACGAGTTTTTTTCTCGTAATTTAACGAGTTTATTCTCAACACTTTATCTCGACTTTTTTCTCGAAATTTAACGAATTTTTTCTCGAAATTTAACAACTTTAATCTCGAGATGGTTTTATTTTTTTATTATTGCTTGGCCCTAATCCTCTTCCGTAGTAGTTACTTTAAGGGATTTGTTTTTAATTTATTTTTTATTACCCTATATGTCCAAAACTGTAATTTTTCACGAAAAAATTAACATATTGTTGCAACATTTTACCAAAATCAACATTTGATTCAAATCTCATGTTATAAAAGATGAAGTGCTATGCAGGATATTTAAGACAATATTGGCTGATTGGATGGCAATACTGTTTGCCTCATCTCAGACCTCAAATACATAAAATATTACCCATTATAGACATGAGTTTTAAAGTAAAGAGTAAAGGAAACACTGTACAATACTTCTTTATTTACCCTTGTAAGTTCACAAGTACCTTTGTAAGTGTAAGTATCCCCCCCTCCATAAAAACACTTTCTCGTTGTATCTATGCAAATCCCATAGGTGACCTATTTTGATCTCAAAAAGGTGAGTTCTCACTGAAAGGTGAGGAGTTTGCATCTATGACTAGCTCAGTAGGTTTTGACTGATGCTCGAAAAACATTTGATCATGGCTTGTGGAAATATCTGTATGCTAGTAGGGTTATAGTTAACAAAAACTAAAGCTATAACCATTAAACTTAAAATTATTTTATTTCAGCAAGTTGCCAAGACAACAATTCTCATTTTAATTTAGTTTAATCCGCTGCACAATTATAACTTGATGTAAAACTAAAACTGAAATAAAAATGAATAAAACTATATTATTAAATATTATTAAAAACTATAATAGTATATCAATGATAATAATACATGTCTTACTTGGGTGGAATATTCTCTGGTCTACTTGACCAGTCTGCCACCCGGTCTGAATCCTTCATTAAGATGTCATCATCTCTGATCTTCTCCATGACTTCCTCCTGAGTGACATGGACACACACCCAAAAACAAACACAGACAGTTAATGAAGATAAGCCAGAGTGCGTTTCTATAAATTAGATGATCCACAATGTTCTCAAGAGGAAGTACCTGACTGTCCCTCCTCATGTCCACGTCAAAAATGATCTGTCCTTCATCCTGAGGACTGTGGGGTCGAGGAGGGCTGTGGGAGCGAGCAGTTATGTTAAGAAATGGCTTAAATTTCATTCTGTTCATCACACAAAGCTTTTGTATAACTTCAGAAGACAACTTTAATGATAATTTATAATTTGTTGCCATTTTTGTCCTTTTATGGCCATATGAATCACCTGTAGCTTTCATTGTATGGAAAAGAGCAGCTTGGACATTTTGCTAAACATCTCCATTTTTTGTTTGTGTGTGTGCGAACTATTCCTGTAGTCTGTGAGAGGTATTTAGCCTGAGTACATATGATAAAGAAACACTGTATTCTTACAGTTAACGTCATGAATCATATGATTCACTGAGTTTGAATGAGATAAGGGCTATTATGATCATATCCTATCAGTATGAGGTCAGTGTGATCAAGTGTAATTTCATATGGATGTTTATAGCACTACTCTCTATCTATGAGGTCATTAAACTCAAGCTGTGATTACGGGTGACATTTGCAGATGATGCATATGCACGTGGACTATGTAAACAACATCTTAAAAGGATAGCTCACTCACAAATGAAAATTCTGTCATCATTTACTCAGTTTCATGTCATTCCATGCTGTACACCTTCATGATTTTACTCAATTCTCAATCATGCTTGCTAATACTCAAACTTGTGTAAGGTGCAGTTGATAGGGTGAGTAAATAATGACAGAGTTTTAATTTTTGCTACAAATATAGCATAATGTGACCTAAATATGTTGCCTACCTGTCACATGAGGAGTTACTACGGCTGGATTCGTGCTGGGCATCTAGCAGGATTTTTTCCATGTCTCCATTGTGGATGGAAGACGATGAGGGAACATGTTCCAGCCCCCCGACCATCCCATCCTCCTCCTCTACTACCTGGTCTAGAGGAGGCGGCACTAAGGTGCTGGAGGAAGAGAGAGATGCAGCATTTCTGTTCATCTCCAGCTCTACCCATGACCCTAAAAAAAAAGAAATCACAAAACTATCACAACAATAACAAAACTTTTTTTAAGTTAAAAACAAAATATTTTTAATAAAATGTTTTTAGCTATTTTAATAAATATGTACGGACAAAATCTCACAAAACTCATTTTGGTTCATAATTCATCCCCCCAAATAATTCTTTGCTTAAAGCTGCAGTCCATAACTTTTTATGGTTAAAAATTATCCAAAATCATTTTTTCAGCAGGTACATAACCAGCCAGTGTTCAAAACTATCTCATTACCTTAGCCCGAATCACAATGGTAAGCTTGTAATAATGTTTTATAATTCGGGTGGCACTGGTAGATTTCTGCGGGAAATTTCATCTTTGTGTCATTACATCACATCTGTTTACATAAAGAAGGAGTCCCAGCTAGTAGGCTATATCACATGTGAGGATGCTGCAGGTGGCAGATCATTTATAGCCTTTTCTCACAGCAGCTGGAATAATTAAACTTATTATTTTGATGGCGGATTGTATGGTATGGCATGTTGTTAACATGAACAATTTTAGAGCAAAGTATAACAATAATAATAATTTGCACGGCTTGATGTGATATGAGCTAAGCAATCATTAGATTTAATCAGCATATTTATTGTAATTTTTTTTTTCTTCTCTCAGTTGGTCAGAAGAAAAGATTTGTTATTTGTTTAGATTTTCCAGTGAAAATTCTTATTTTAGTCATACTTCCAAGACTACAATCTGTCTTTCCGAAGTACAGTATCCACCGGTGCGGTGACTGACAGCCACACATTCTCCTCAAAGCATTAGATTCATCCACACTGAGGAGCTGTGCCAATGCGCAACCCATGTAAAGATGATAATTCCTCAAATAACTGCAATTGCAGGTTTCGAACAGAGATGGCGACAAAGAGGCAAAACGTACGGACTGCAGCTTTAAAGAAAATAAATCCTGTTTTTTGTAATGTTATGGAAACATTTTCATTAATACCATGTATAGTATTCAAGCATTAGTACTGTAAGTGAAACAAGTTTTTCAAAGGTGAAATCTTAAAAATGTGGTGCTCATTGCAAAAGACACTGAATTAACAGAAAGTCATTATGTAATGTCCAATTAATGAAATGTGTACAACTATTTAAAAAAAAAAATAGTGCAGTTGAAAAGCAAGAACATATCCTGAGGAATCAGACTATAATTTTTAAATTAATGAAAGTTATTTTTTCTCCGCTAGGAAACATGGATAAGGCCGTGAATGAGTGTGGAATCATGGGAGTTGTCGTCTTCAACCCCACAGCAGATGAAAAGCAATCAGACGGGGCTCAGGCAGAAATTATGGTGAGCTAATGCATTAAAGTTTTATTAACGTTACTCTGGTATGAAGAAGGGAGCCGGCCGAAAGCCTGGGATATTTTACGCTGCTGTTTTTATTATGCTTATATGCTGCAGTCGGTTTTGATGTTTATGCATATTTTATGATTAAAGTTGCGATTAAAGTTACGATTAACATTCACCTCCTTCTTCCCTGAACTTGAACTATGTTAGACTTGAGTTTGTTCATTTAAAATCACATAATTTTATTTCATTCTAATGAAACAGCTGCAAGTGCTGAATTACTACCCATACAGGTCACTTTATTTGATGAATTAAAATTGTGGGGTAATGCACAACGTTTTACTTGGTCAAAACAATCATATTAAAGGTGCCATCGAACGTCTTTAATTCCTCACGCTCCCCGCCCCCAGAGCTCGCGCTTGCCTTAAACAGCATAAACAAAGTTCATACAGCTAATATAACCCTCAAAATGGATCTTTACAAAGTGTTCGTCATGCATGCTGCATGCATACATCAGATCATGTGAGTATAGTATTTATTTGGATGTTTACATTTGATTCTGAACCAGTTTGATAGTGCTCCGTGGCTAACGGGCTAAAGCTAACATTACACACTGTTGGAGAGATTTAGTTGTGTTTATGAATTATACCGACTGCAAGTGTTTAATAATGAAAATAACGACAGTCTTGTCTCCGTGAATACAGTAAGAAACGATGGTATCTTTAACCACATTTAACAGTACATTAGCAACATGCTAACGAAACATTTAGAAAGACAATTTACAAATATCACTAAAAATATCATGATATCATGGATCATGTCAGTTATTATTGCTCCATCTGCCATTTTTCGCTATGGTTCTTGCTTGCTTACCTAGTCTGATGATTCAGCTGTGCATGGATCCAGACATTAATACTGGTTTGTCTAATGCCTTGAACATGAGCTGGCATATGCAAATATTGGGGGCGTACATATTAATGATCCCGACTTTTACGTAACAGTCGGTGTTATGTTGAGATTCACCTGTTCTTCGGAGGTCTTTTAAACAAATGAGATTTATATAAGAAGGAGGAAACAATGGTGTTTGAGACTCACTGTATGTCATTTCCATGTACTGAACTCTTGTTATTCAACTATGCCAAGGTAAATTAAATTTTCCATTCGATGGCACCTTTAAAAATACATTTGAGTGTGTTGAAAGTTATGTTAACGTTACTCTGTGAATTTGCTCGGTGGCTGGTATGAGACACTTGTTACACATTGCAACAAGCTAGATCGATATTAGAATATCACATTAATAAAAGCTGGATGACTTGTGTTACTAAATGGCATGCAATTTATTTTAAAACACTGTATGGTGGAGAAAATGCTACTGTTACTACAAATAAAGCTCTTTCTAATTATGCTATGTTAGCCACTTGACAAAATAGTGTTGTCTGATTTACTTTTTGGATACAAACATGTTACTCGTGGTAAATTAAAAAAAAACAAGACTAACCGTGTTGAGCTATATAACAGTGGTTACTTTTTTTTCTTGATAAAGGTATCTAAGCAGTTGCTCACCTGTCTAATAAAACACATAATATATTAAGGCGTGTTTGGTGTTGTTATGGTTTCTACATAAGTAAAAAAGAAAAAAGAAAAAAAAAAAAAAAATCGAGGGTAATGCAGATATATATCATCATGACAGGCAATGCAAAGACATGGTCTGGATTTACACATTGCTGGAAACATTTGGAATAATGTAGGTACACAAGTCAACAAAATTTATAACAGTGTTCTAGTGTTTTTTGGATATTTTAATTGTGCCTTTAAAGTTAATTTTGTTAATATGTAAATGACCTCAAAGTTTGGACTAGATAAAAACTCAAAATTATTGACATTAAAAAATGTTTACAGTACAAAAATCCTATATTATAATGAGAATCAACACTGACATTAACTACAAAAGCAAAACGTCAGGTTGATTGTATCCAAATGTACTTATAGCATAAGATTAAACGTTAAAATATCATTGTAATGCAAAAAAAAAAACAAAAACAAAATGTAGATAATCTTTTTATAAAAAAATATTTTTACTTCCTGATTTTGGGGTGAAATGTGACCAGGAAATGACACTGCATCCACCATTCAATGAGGCACTGAGACAGTGAGATCTCCCTGTAAGTCGATGATGGTGGTCAGGCTTAACTTCTATTTACTGTGTGGTGAAAGGGCAGTAAATGCCTCCCTCTCTGGCTCACTGATATATAACTCACAGCTGACCTCACCACCGCACGCTCTACGTGAGTCTGAGCAGGAACACACTCCCCAGAGGATGGCCTGATAAATACAAACACAAACACACAGACTCCTTTCATCCATGAAACAGGGATGAGCATGGGAAGCTTTCGGTGTTCCCCTTTCACCCACATCTGCTCTGCTGTCTCATCAGAAACCTCTGTGTTATCGCACAGAGAATCCTCTGTTTACCACTGGCTTAACACGCCGCTCCGGTTCACCAGCTACATGCTGCTGACTAACCAGGATGAGCTAAGTATAAACCGAATGCCTAGCAAGCCAAAGCCCCACTTCCAGGAAAATAAAAAGAGGAAGACAAAGAAGGTCCACATGACTTTTCTGGGTTGAGCAAACATGGATCATGTGACATGGGTCCTGCATTGACTTTACTCAACTGCGTCTTCCCATCGGTAGGGACATGCAGGCTTGTTGAACTCGGCCACGCTAGAGTCTACTGACCTTTGTTTTAATCCACTGACACAAACAGTGTTGCTATGGCAGCAGGCAAGCTGAACATTCTGGCCAACGTTGGAACATGCTGCTTTGGCTGTCATCAGGAAACAGGCATAGATCAAAAGATCAGATGTATGATAGTATTACAGAGGCTTATGCTCATTTATGAAACCCTAAAGCATCAGGGCTGCAAAGTGATAGATGTGTGGTCATGTAACACAAACTTCTGTGGTAAGATAAGTGAATCTTAAAAAAACAAAAAATAAGAAATTCTATTTAGCAAAAAGAAAAGAAAGACGTTTTAGGACTCTTCTTTATTTATTTTTTTATTTAGCATTATGTGATTACAATCACAATTAAGTTATTTAACATATTTAATTACTGCAGGTTTGTTTTTTAAATTTGAATAAAATGAAAACTAAAAGACTTTCAAATCACAAGAGCCAATATTTTATTCACAATAGAACATAACATAACAAATGTTTAAATGGAGAAATGTTAAATTTTATCCACTAAATGAGCTCATTTCAAATTTGATGTCTGCTACAGGTCTCAATAAAGTTGGCAAGGGGGCAACAAATGGCTGAAATAACAAGAAATTTTTAAAAGATTCAGCTTGGAGAACATCTAGAAACTAATTAAGCTAACTGATATCAGGTCTGTAACATGATTATCTATAAAAGGGATATCTTAGAGAGGCAGAGTATCTCAGAAGTAATGATGGGCAAAGCTGTGAAAGAGTGCGTAAAAAGATTGTGGAATACTTTAAAAACAATGTTCAACGTAAAATTGCAAAGGCTTTGCAAATCTCATCATCTACACTGCATAACATCATCAAAAGATTCAGAGAAACTGGAGAAATCTCTGTGCGTAAGGGACAAGGCCGAAGACCTTTATTGGATGCCCGTGGTCTTCAGGCCCTCAGACGACACTGCATCACTCATCGGCATGATTGTATCAATGACATTACTGAATGGGCGCAGGAATACTTCCAGAAACCACTGTCGGTAAACACAATTCGCCGTGCCATCTGCAGATGCCAACTAAAGCTCTATCATGCAAAAAGGAAGCCAAATGTGAACATGGTCCAGAAGCGTCGTTGTGTCCCGTGTGCCAAAGCTCATTTAAAATGGACTGTTTCAAAGTGAAAAAACGTTCTTTGGTCCAAATTTGACATTCTTGTTGGAAATCACGGACGCCGTGTCCTCCAGGCTAAAGAGGAGGGAGACCTTCCAGCGTGTTATCAGCGTTCAGCTCAAAAGCCAGCATCTGTGATGGTATGGTGGTGCATAAGTACATACAGTATGGGCAGCTTGCATGTTTTGAATGCTGAAAGGTATATAAAGGTTTTAGAGCAACATATGCTCCCCTCCACTCATAACCTCGATGCCCAGACATCTTCACACTTTTTTGAAAAGAAGAGGAGATGCTACACCATGGCAAACATGTCTCCGCCCCAACTATTTTGAGACCTGCAGCAGGCATCAAATTTGAAATGAGAATTTGTGCATAAAATTGTAAAATTTCTCAGTTTAAACATTTGTTATCTATGTTCCATTGGCTCTTGTGATTTGAAAGTCTTTTAGTTTTCAGTTTATTCAAATTTAAAAAATGTCCCAAACATTTCTGGAATTTGGGTTGTATTTAAAGGCCATAATTTATGCATAAAGTGAAAATTACAAGACTAGTTATGTTTATTTTTGTTTATTCAGAACAAACACAGAATATTATCAACAACTTTTAATTTAAAAAAGGTTAAAACACAACTGTCACATAAAATGAGTATGTAATATTATTATATAGTCTCCATTCTTTCGACTTCATGGAAGAAAAGAAATATGACCCGTACATGTTTTTGACAGGTTTTGTGCGATTCATCTATTGGTCTCAACAAGTCTCTTCACACATTCTCCTAGCAGTCCTCATGTCTAGTACACAGCCAGACTGATCCAAATGGTCAAACAAACAATGAGCAAAACACTGAGCCATCTGTTGCACCAAAAGAACCTGGCCAACACTAAGATGTCATTTCACTTTTCCTGAAGAATCTCCCAGATTCACTAGTGTTCAGCACTAGTGCATTTGAAAGTTGCGGTCATCACATTGAGATCTGGCCAATTAAATCTGCCTCATTTGTGGGAAACCGAGCACTTTATGAGATAATGGGACTGTGGTGCTGTCTGATGATAGTTGGTTCTTAAAATGTAGTGAATGCAAAACTCAAAAGCCACAAAATTCATTGAGAAAAATGACCGTAACGCAGGATTTGAAAAGAAAGTGTGAAAAGCCACTGTTTGTATCAAAATTGCAAAATTGTTAAATGCATTCAGCAAAATTAATATGAATACAGGGTTCATATATTTTTAAGATTCATTTTATGATGTTAGTGAAGTTTTTTTGAGGCCAAAAATGTAATTTTCATTGCTATTTTCCACATTCTCTTTACATTAAGAAATAATACAAGGTTAAATGATGATTATTTGCAGCCTATTATTTAATGAAACAGATGAACTTTGCATAGCATTTCTTTTTCATATATGAGATGATAATGAAACTTAACATTTCATATAAATATATGAAATGATGCAAACCCAGTGATACTTCACGATCTCAAAATATCATGACTCATTCCCCTTACACTCCCAATTCTATTTCTTGACTTTCTTTCTGTCACTTTCCACACTTAGACACAGTCTGGACCACATTCGCTTCTGCTAGAAATAGAATTACGAATCCTACTATGCTGAAAGCTTTAGCTTATGAATATCAACTAAGTTCTGCTCACACTGCTACACCGTTCGGTCACGTAGCTTCATTAATATTCATTGAGCAAGCCTTTGCCATTCGTTTATTGGCCAGTTGACTAACGCTCACCTTCTAACGTCTGCCTTTAAACCAATCAGTAAGGCGTACTGGATCGGTAGGTGATTGATATTCATGACACGAGCCTTCACCATAGTAGAATTTATTAACGGGTGTCCTGAGCTAGGGTCACTCACAGCTGTGAGGACTAGTGCATTAGTCACGTAGCTCTCTCACTCAGCATTACATTACAGTATCAGTTGTTTACATTGTATAGCAGTTGAAGTATACTTCCTTATATCCGTGGTCTGAATATTTAGACAGCGAGATTTAGCAGTCTGCTCTTTGCATTTCAGAAAGCATACCAAGAATTTCAAGAAGATTTATAAGTCTCCTATAACGTTAACGCATCTTCTAATGTTGCAACCAAAAATTGTATATACAATGCCTCCCCAGACAAATATGGACTTTAAATAGTAGCATGACAAAGATTTTTTGGGCAAATCCACACACCCACACACACTGTATGATAATGACCTATTTGTTTATGCTCTGGAAGTAGATGTTAATGGGTACTTTTTCGGCTTCAAGTTATTTTTTTAACTGCATTTCATATGGTTTTTCGTATACTAAGTTAATTAAATACAAGTTAAGTTAAATCAAAGTGGTCAGAGACTAATTACTAGACCAGTTTGTTTGCAACCTCACACATTTCAAACAAAGACCGTATTCGCTGCCACATGTCATGCGTTACAAGTCAAACAAATATGAATAAAATATTGTTTCTTAGAGCCCTATCTCTTAATCACGCCAGAGGAACGCGTGAATATTTTACATATTTATGAAAGGAATAAAATAAGGTTTCAAGCATCCACAATCTCCATTTTCGAGTCGATATAGTTCTCGCCTTGTTGACATCGGCTTTGGCCAGCCTCTTGAAAACGTATAGTCAAACTACTGGTTTAGACTAATGTCCATCACTTTTTAAGACCCGCCTCAACACACATCCTCAACGGCCATTGGACAGAACGCTTGTCAACAAACATGACGCACATGTTTTACAGCAAACCCCGCCCTCCCCCTCTCTATAATGGCACAAAAATGTTGACTGGAACTAAAAAAAAGCGGGTTTTACATTAAGCAAAAGAATTAAAAGTATCAAAAAACAACAATACAGACAAGTCAAAGGCTTCTTTAACAGAGTTTATAGATGTCGAAACAAAACAGCGAGGTGCTCCGGCTGTACATACCGTTTAATCCAGGCTCCCCGTTGTTGTCTGCTGGAGCAGCAGCGTCAGACATCGTGGCTCTGTGTAGGGCGGCTTGCATAAGACTGTCAGCACTGCACGAACACACTCTGCGCGCACATTCACACTTGCGCGCTCACTCGTGGCGGAGTCTGACAGCGGATCGGACGGAATGTGGAGCGAACCCTTTTAGATTCGTTAACTGCTTTCTATGGCTGACCTCAGAACAGTTGTGGGAGCGCAGATTTCCTGCAGCGCAAAAGTGACGCAAACGGGTGCATATCTAAAAACAAAGACACTAACATTGCGTAATGGAGTCAGAGGACTGCTTATTTATAAAACGCACGTGAATTATGGACACAGCTTGTCAATAAATTGAAATGCCATATGGCAAGCCCATTTAACATTTATTTCTTAAAACTATCTCCCCCTCCCCCCATACTGGTAACAATTGGCAACTTTTAACCACTGAAATTTGCTATCTGTGTATCAGATATCAACTGTCCACTTTAAACTAGTATTTATTCCAATTGTTGCTAACAACAATTTACTAATTGCCAGTATTTATCCTTTAGTTTCAACTGCCATCTATTCCAGATTTCCTAGTACCCATTTAGTGGACACTGGTGTATATTTCAAGTCAAGTCAAGTCACCTTCATTTATATAGCGCTTTTTACAATGTAGATTGTGTCAAAGCAGCTTTACATTGATAACTGGTACATTATTTTGGCTGCACAGCAGCTCTTAAAGAATAGTGTCAATGCAGGCAGATCAAAGCACTGTTGAATATCAAATGTCAAGTCAAATGTCAAGTGTCCCCAACTAAGCAAGCCAAAGGCGACAGCGGCAAGGAACCCAAACTCCAACAGGTGACATCAGGTGGCAAACAAGTGTTAAAATGGAGAAAAAAAACCTTGGGAGAAACCAGGCTTAGTCGGGGGGCCAGTTCTCCTCTGGCGAACAGTGCTTTGTTACGACTCAGGTTGCTATCATAAGTCTGATAGGATCGCAACATTCAAAGTATTTATTTCAGTTCCATCCAGTTGAGGATTGTATTCATCACGCCGGTATGGACAGTTGTTGAGGAACTGCGCCACTGGTTGTCGTGTTGGTGATGTCTTCACAATGGATAATCTAGTTGACTCAATCTCTGCTGATACTTCAGGGCTGCGTTGTGGTCGTGTCAAGGTGCAGGTCCTTGGTCTCACCTGGATATGGCCTGGATCCGGTTGACTACGGTAAACCTCGGGATAAACAGAAAGACTATTAGCGTAGATACCATTCTTCTTCCGATGTAACAAGTACATCTGGTGTTATAGGAAGTGTTCCCGGTTCCGGCTGACCTAATTTATGCAGCCTAATAATCCTTTAACGGATTTGAAAATATAAATTGATAATGTGTTATGTGTATGCCAGGTTAAAGAGATAAGTTTTTAGTCTAGATTTAAACTGACAGAGTGTGTCTGCTTCCCGAACAATGCTAGGAAGATTATAAATTACGCCTATGGGTTGTTGATCGGATGGAGGCAGATCTGAACGTGAGCTTGCGGTCGATAGTAAGAAAGTGGTGGTGTTTAAAGCGGCACTCACTAAGATTTGCGAAGCTCCCCCTACAGGTTCCTTCAGTGAATCACACTGTCGTAAATACTCCAAGCGCAGCGCTGGACTACAGCGACTACAAAGCTCACCAGCGCAGTAGTTTTGAAATCTCGATGGAGGTACGTAATTTTCGAAATTGTCTTATAAAGTCATAATACATTGTTTTTGAATTACCGTAAAGCATTTTGTCACTCTCGCGTGAACGTGAACATGAGGCGAGATTGTGTCGGGTCGGCGCAGCTCAACTTGCAAGTGCTGTTTTCTGGCGTAGACGTGCCAGAGGGGGTTAGTGCACGCCTCAAACACACCACTACAAGTCAATTAACCATCGTAAGGACTTAGAAAACTATTTATGAAGGTAAAAAAGTGACTTAGTTCTGCTTTAAGTTAGAAAAGTACGAAAACACCAGATAGAAGTTATTAACATTTTGATGGTACCCATAAAAAACCTACCTAGATCAGTAACCTGCATAAATAGATGTGGGGAATTTTCATTTCATGCCAACTTTAAAGTCCACATAAACCGGAAGTTGAAAATTACTTTTCTCTTGTGACTTGTTGTGGCACTAAATAGTTTAGCTCCCCAGTACCTGAGCGAGCTCTTAAAGCATTATAGTCCTTCACGTCTATTGCGATCTCAGAATTCAGGCCAGCTGATAATACCTAGAATATCAAAATCAACCGCAGGCGGTAGATCCTTCTCCTAAACGGAATACTGAATAGAGAGCAGGTTTTTACTTTAGCGCTCCTCCTCTCCATCTCTCGCTCATGGCAGACTAACGGTTGGAGGGGAGTGGTTTACGCGTTTTCAACCCAAGCCATCAAACTGACGTCATCAGAGAAGGAACGCCGTTCCAGACCGGAAGTAACTTTTCAGATTTTGATTAAAGATTACCATGACAAACAATTTTTTTCTGTGCATTAACTTGCACGGATTAATTATTCACCATAAGACTAGTAATATGCGCTAACAAAGTAAATAGTCATCATGAAATCAAAATTGACCCTAAGTCTTACTATTGCACTTTAAAGTTGCCATTCTGACCATTCATTACTTCAGGCATTTTTAAAATATCTAGAGATTTTACTAGATTCTAATACTTATACTATACTTGTATATATTGAAATGTAAATAGTAGCATGTAAAACTTAAGCTACTTAAATAGTAAAACTGGAATTGGTACCAGGAACAACTGGAACTAGTCATAAGGAATAAATGTAAAACAGCTTGCCGTAAGTCTGACGTGGATGAAATGTCTCATTTTGTGAGCCCATTTCTGCCTTCACTATGCTTTTGTTGTTGAATCACGTATTAAAAAGATCCCATCAATGCTGCTGATCCATAATCTTGATCATCTGAGAGAGGATATTTGCCTTCAAAATGCTTGGAGCAACCCTTAAAAATCCTAATAAATGCAAATATTTAACAGTAGAACATCCGTTATTGTTCACAGTAGCATTTAATATTCTATACTGGTTTGACGTCACTCAAATACTTTTCAGTTTTGCACTAAGCAATCTTTGCAAATTTCAAAGAAGAGGACACGACTCTCGTTTAATTGTTTGTTCCGTTTATAAATACCATTTCATTATCATAATCTCTATAATCTTTCTCAACTTGTAACTCTTGAGATAGAGAGAGTGTAGACAGAAATCGGGCATGGATCACAAAGGAAAATAAACCCTGTAAGGCTGAATGACTCGTACATGAGTGAGCAGTCCAACTGGAGTGCATGTGCTTGAACAAATGCAGATGTTAGACTACTACAGCAAACACGGCAATGCTGTCTGTGCCACAAAAAAAGAACAGGAAAAGCTCTTTTGGCCAATGTGATGGTGGTGGGTATGAGTGCATGGATTTCTGAAAAGAAACACGGCCATTTGGAGCTGTATGGAGTGTAACGGGACATTATGAAATGTATAAAGTAGTAAACTAAAAAAAAAAAAAAAAAAAAAATCTAAAAGAAAAAAAAAATTCAGAAACACTTATTCTTGAAACAGAATTAAAACAAACTAAACAACTTGGCAGTTTCTCTGAGAAGATTAAAAAACGGTTACAATGGCACGAACAACATATCGAGGATTAAAGGACACAGGGACACATCCACATGAGTTCAAATTAATTTTATACAGACACCTTGAATAAACCGAAGCCAAAAAAAAAACTAAAGAAAAAAAAAAAAAGTATGTTTGAAATCTGTCAGAGATTGCCGCCCATTTCGTCCTTGGGCTCGGACTTGTGGGTAAGGGGAAAAGGGATGGAGGGTACAGACACATGTTGGCACAACATCACCAGAGCAAGGCGCGTGTCATGGTGCCACAGAGGCCAAAACCAGGTTGCGCTCTTCTCCAGACCAGTTTGAACCAGTTAACTCAGTATTGTGGCAGCCGCTAGCTGGCTCGACTAGTTCATCCTGTCCTGGAGTAGGCCAAGGTTGGTTATGTGATGATGGTGGTTGTCACAGAAATGATTTTTGCTAGTTCATCTTTTTTTTTTTTTCCACATTGAGAGAGAGGTTCGGAGGTTTTCTTTCCCCATGACGACAGTATTAGTTCACTTTTTCCTGGAAGATGTAGAGGTTGTTGGTGGTTGCCACGGCGATGATATTTTCCTGCGGGTGCCAGGCGGTGTGTAGGATCTTCTTGTTGAAGTCCAGGCTGTCCACGCTGATCTCATCCTTCTTCCGTTTGCCTCCTGCGCAAACCCTGCGCGGCTTCAGGACCTGCCGGGGCTTGCAGCTCTCGCGCGAAGCCTCCAGGGTGACGTCCCGCCGCTGGGTGCGGTCCAACATTCGGAAGAAGTTATTGTAGGATCCAGTCATCACCACGCTAAGACAAAAGAAGCGAACCAGAAAGAAAATGCCGTTAATAAACCCGATCCGGCTAGTAAAGAGGGCAAGTAAATGATGTCATTCTAAACCCATAAGACTTTAGTTCATTTTTAAGGGTGCATTCACACTTGTATTTCAGTTCGTTTGGTCCGGACCAAAAAAACAAAACAAAAACAAACAAACAAACAAACAAAAAAAACATTTAGTCCTGGTCCAATTAGCGTTCAGATTGGCAATTTTATTACCGAACCAAAAGATACCGAACCTAAAGGCACAGGGACACGTTCACAACCTGACTGGTCGGATTTTATGACATATTGCCTATTTTGAGACGGAACTTACCGAACATCCAAAATAATGCTGTGTGCTGAGATAAATGCGCTTGTTGTGTGTGCGTAGCCTGCGTATGATGGTATTTTGGCCAGCTGGGAAATCGTGAAGAGCTTATAAAATGTGTAAAGGAGTCAAAACACGCAAAAGACCTGAGGATTCTGTCCTTTTTAGGGTCTCATCTTCCTGTTTTTTGGTTCATTTACATGTCTTTGGTACGTGTTGCGTTCATATATCATTCGAACCGCACCAGAGTGTGTTTGTTTTGGTCTTGGTCCGCTTGTTTCGTGCGCACCAGGGTTCAGATGGCAGCGTTCACACGTTCAAATGAACCGCACTAACAGAGCAGTCGAACCAGGGTTCGCTTTAATCAAACCAAATGTGACAAGTGTGAACACACCCTAAAACAAAAATTCATTTAGTTTTTAATGAATCCTGAGAGGTTGTTGTCTCTTTTGAAAGTCCTGATAACCAAAAATTAAGATAAAGGAGTCGTAAAACTAATCCATATGAATTGAACCGTTTAATCCAGGGGTGGGGAACACTGATCCTGGAGGGCCATTGTCCTGCAGAGTTTAGCTCCAACCCTAATTAAACACACCTGAAGCTAATCAAGGTCTTCAGGATTACTAAAGTTACAGGCAGGTGAGTGTTTTTTTAAACTCTAAACTCTGCAGGACAATGGCCCTCCAGGATCAACGTTCCCCACCCCTGGTTTAATCCAAGACTTGCGAAGAGATTTGATCGCTTTATATGATTAACAAGATTTGATTTTGGCTTTTATTTACATCTAAAGAATGATCTACACATATACATAAACATGCACAGAGGATCCAGTGAGGTTATGCATGTGTGTTTATATGTGAATAAACACCTAAATTAAATAATTTAGGCCCAGTTTCACAGACGAGGCTTAGCCTAAGCAAGGATTAGGCCTTAGTTCAATTAGGATATTTAAGTATCTTTTATAAACGTACACTTGAAAAAAACATTACAGGTGTGCACTGACATTTTAAGATATGTCAGTACAAGTTGCTTTCAGTTAAAACAGCTCAAACATGCATTTTAGTCTAGTACTAGCATAAGCCTTGTATGTGAAAATCGGGGAATATCACTTGGATTAAACCACTTGATTCATACAAAATCTTTTTACGATGCCTTTATGACCTTTTTGGATCTTTTGAGTTTTGGTTACCTGGACATTCAATGGAAGGACAGAAACCTCTCAGGTTTCATTAAAATCTCTTAATGTGTGTTTTGAAGATTAATCAAAGTCATACAGGTTTGGATTGACATGAGGGTAAGTAAACGACTCATTTTTAAATTTTGGTTGATCTATCCCTTTAAATATGCTTAACTTAACTGATGTTAAAGGGTTAGTTCAGCCAAAATGAAAATTCTGTCATTAATTACTCACATTCATGTCATTCCAAATTGGAACACAAATGAAGATCTTTTTAATGAAATCTGAGAGCTTTCTGTCCCTCCATAGACCACTTTCAATCCCCAGAAAGGTAGTAAAGACATCATTAAAGTAATCCATTTGAATCCAATGGTTTAACCTCAATTTTATGAAGTGACGTGAGTGCTTTGTTTGCGCAAAAAAACAAAAACAAAACAAAATTTACCACCATTTACAAAATATTAATCTCAGACACGCATTCACGTAACTTCTGAACTATCGTCAACACAACACGCATGCATTGTGATACTCTCTGAATGCATGATGGAGATTAATATTTTAAATAAAGTGGTAAATTATGATTGTGTCACTTCATATAATTGAAGTTAAACTACTGTTGTCACATGGATTACTTTTATGATGACTTTCCTACCTTTCTGGGGCTTGAAAATGGTAGTTGTGTAGGCTGTCAATGGAGGGAGACAGAAAGCTCAGGTTTCATTAAAAAGATCTTCATTTGTGTTCCAACGATGAACTTACGGGTCTTACAGGTTTGGAACAACATGAGGGTAATTAATGACAGAATTTTAATTTTTGGGTGAACTAACCCTTTAATGACTAATACAGTTGAGGAGGAGTATGTTTAATAGCACTGACGTGTCTTTATGACATGCTAACCCAATCTTCCACTGACCTTGATCACTGTTGTTCAGTCTGCCTAAGAGTGATTAGAGGTTCCCTCGAGATAAGAGCCAGTCTGGGCCCCAACGGAGAGTCATGCAAGATCAGTGGTTGGTCTAAATGTAGGCTACCTTACTGACTGACATAGGTTCATGTTTTAAATCTCAGGAAAAATGTTTTAAATAGCAAACTAGGCTTATTACAGTCGTACCTACAATAAGTCACAATTCATCTTGTAACCACATACTGCTGTTTAACGTTTTCTACATTTTGCCTGGATGTACTTGCTCTGAACATGCTTATAGTTCTTTTCTAATTCCATGATATGCGCTGTTTACTAGTTAAAATGCCAACTTCCATTATTTTAATGTAGTTACAGTATAATCAAGCTATAATACTTTTTAGTTAGCTACGCTATAAACTTCTCAGAAAAAAAATAGCTATATACATTTTCTGCATCATTACTCCAGTCTTAAGTGTCACATGATCCTTCAGAACTCATTCTAATATAATGATTTGATGCTCAAGAATCATTTCTTATTATCGATGTTCAACAGTTGTTGTGCTGCTTTTATTTCCAGACCTTGATTCTTGAATGAATGAATGAATGAATGAATAATATTTGTGGAAACGGTGATACGATTTATTTCAGGATTCTTTGATGAATAGAAAGTTCTAAAGAACAGCATTTATTGGAAACAGAAATCCTTTGTGACATTATAAATGTCTTTACTGTCTCTTTTGATCATTTTAATGTGTCCTTTGCTGAATAAAAGTATTAATTTCATAATACTGTTCTTCTTTTGAACAGTAGTGTATGCTGAAGCAATTCAAGGGGGCAATACTTGAATGTGAAAGAGGACAGTTTAATTATCACTTCATCCAACTTTGGTATAAAGTTGCATGTGCAATACAGTGTGACAAAAAAAGAAGAAAAAAAGTTGAAGTTTGGAAATGGAAAAAACCCCAGCATATTTTCATCTGCTGATAAATGCTAAGTCAGCAATGTGGCTGCTTCCAGACACTCTAGTAGACCCTTATTTTACTGACACTTTTATAAGAGTCCAAGAGTTTAAAATAGCAGTACTTTTTAGTGTTTACAATTCAGGAAAGTCTTCCATTATTGTAATAATATAATACAGACTTATGAAGGGTCTAACCTGTCATTTCCGTTCCAGCAGCATTCGAATTTGTCAAAGATGCAGTCGTTCTCATAGAGAGAGCACAACTTACTCCTGAGATACTCGTGAACCTATGGCAGACAAAAAAAAAGAAAAAAAAAAAAAAGACAGCAGGTCACAAACTCTGATCTCCAGTCATCTACAATGACCTCCATTTAACCTATGAATGTTAATCATAACTATCTGGGTGTGTTAAGACACTCCCAAATGATTGAAAACTGCAGACCTTTACGTTCAACCTTAAAGGGATAGTTCTTCCAAAAATGAAAATTCTGTCATCATTTACTCACCCTCAAGTGGTTCCAAACCTGTATGAATGAACACAAAAGGAGAAATTTTGAATAATGTCAGTAACCAAACAGCTGATAGGCCCCATTGACTTTCATTGTATTTTTTTTCCCCATACTATGGAAGTCAATGGGGACCATCACCTGTTTGGTTACCCATATTCTTCAAAATATCTTCTTTTGTGTTCAGCAGAAGAAAGAAATTCATACAGGTTTGGAACAACTTGAGGGTGAGTAAATGATGACAATTTTTATTTTAGGGTGAACTATACCTTTAATCCTACACTTTAAAAAGTGCAGACAGCGCCCCCTAATGTAGACTAAATTAGTATTTTCTAATAAGTCTTATCATACACATTTGGTATTTTGTTTCAGATGAAATGTGACAATAAAGTGCAATTGCCAACAACTTATTATTTAAATAATACACTACATTCTAAAATGCTGATTTGGTGCTTAAGAAAGCCTTCCTCCACTCAATGTTGAAAATATTTAACATTATTTTTTAATACTTATTTTACCTAAAGTAACATTTCATAAAACACCTGCATTCCTATTCCTAAATTACTAGCAAACTCAAAAGAGGTGAAAAAGGTGACATGTTTACAAACTAAATTGTTTTAGAGCAGGGGTAGGCAAGTTTGGTCCTAGAGAGCCGCTGTCCTGCTGAGTTTAGCTCCAACCTTAATCAAACACACCTGAACAAGCTAATCAATCTCTTCAGGATTACTAAGGCTATAGGCAGCTAAAGGTTTTTTTTTTCAGGGTTGGAGCTAAACTCTGCAGGACAGCGGCTCTCTAGGACCGAACTTGCCTACCCCTGTTTTAGAGGGTCTCTGGGTATCGTCACCCCCAGGAGAAAAATTGTGATTTTAACACGTAAACAAAGCATTTTGGTGCGTTCTGACAAGAAAATAAATGAAAAACATTTGCTTCAATTAAAAAAAAATAAAAATAATAAATAAATAAATAAATAATAAAATAAATAATAAATAATAAAATATATATATATATATATATATATATATATATATATATATATATATATATATATATATATATATATATAGACAGACACTGGGGCTAGACATTTCAAAATTGGATTAGATTTTGATTCAGAAGCTTGTGATTCGATTTTGTTTTGATTACCTTTGATTCAGTATTGATTAATCTGGGGCCTATCAGATACAGAAAACAATATCTCTGTATTGTACAGCACTTTGGATCAACTGGCAGTTGTGTGAAAGTGCTTTTTAAATAAAAAAAAATATATAATAAAATAAAAAATAAAAAAATATCTCTCTCAACCAATGCTGTGAACTATACAGGGAACCACAGTTGATACTTCATTATAATATCAAAGGTTTAAATTAATTGATTTGTAAGCTACTTACATATAAATTACACATAAGGACGTTTTTATAATAATGTTATAATAAATTTTTAATGACAATTATGTTTCTACTTTTTTTTTTATATAGGTCTAAACATTTAAATGGTGGCCTTCATTAAATGGATTTATACATTCAATATTGAAGCACGTTAAGTATAAATACAATGAATATGGAATAACGCAAATATTTAGCTAAATGCTCCTCTCTAAGGTAATTTTTGTAGCTGACTAATGAGGTTTTGGATATTGAAAAGCTTTTGAGGTAAATGTGACATTTTTACAAGCTTTACAAGTTTTATTGACGCCTTTCCGCATTTGAAACACTGATTGATCGATTACATGTGACATGATACAGTTTTCAGTCAGTTGTACTGTATCTTTCAACATACCTTCGGATGTTCATTCATGTTTAATTTGTGTTGTAACTAGTAAAGAGGAAGAGATGGTCGGTTCAGCGATCTCTCATGCCACAGAGCGCCAAGATCGTAACACCTGGAGAGACGTCTATGGTCTCACTCCAGTCTATGGGAAAGTAATAAACCTCATTCTTGTGAGGTTTATTATGCTTTCAATTTCACCCCGACCTCCCCCCGAAAACAAAAAACACAACACTTCGGATCTACACGACTCACATAAATTACATATTTTGAATCAAAATGGCAAATTTCACTGAAAAGCAACTAGTTTGCAGGTATGTACTAGGGCTGAGTATCAACACTGAACTCACCAACTCAATTTTATTCAATTTAGTTTTGATTCTTAATATTTAGGTTATAATTTCGACTTTTCACAGTTTTCAAAGTCATTCCATTCAGCAGAAACTTTGCACATGGCTCAGTAAAGAAAAAAAAATGAAATAAAAAAAAAATGACATTGTGACTTTAAAATATCAATCATTGAAATGAGGATAAAAATATTTTTCCAACCCTATACAACACAGCTACTCCATTTTTGAACTTTCACCTGGTACGTCTCAACAGGTCGATTCTCCATGTTTAGGTCCCAGATTTTGACAGACAGGTAGTCTCGGGTCATCATGTAGCGGCCGTTGTGACTGAATTTCACGTCTGAGATGGAGGAGATGATTTCAGAGAAGAAAGAGCGGTTGCTGGGGTCTTCAGGCTCCTCAAACACTAGACAAAGTAGAGGAGAAAATTATTGTGGCAAAAACACCTTTATACTACTGACGCATGACACGGTATATACTATTCAGAAAACACAATAAAATGCAAAGCTAAAGTGCTTCATTGGATTAAGTGGCATATGACATAATTGGCTCTTATAACTCACATTTAGAGTGCTTGTCACAAAGTGCTGATGCACGCATGTCACAGAGGCGGATGGTGCCTTTGCTGCTGCTGTAGACAAACGTGTTACATTGATGAGGGTGGAACTCTGCAGCTGTGATCACCTCCGTCAGCTCCTCCATGTTGGCTGGTTTTATATCCACAATGTCTGACGCAGAGTTAAAGCCACATAACAGCTGAACCGACACACCGAGAATTGTGAGGAGACAAACGGCATCAGACCACCTCCTGAAGTGGTTGTATTTAAATCCGTCTCAAATGCATTTCGGAGGGCATTTAGACCTGGGGTCTCATTTATAAAGCACGCAAAGGTTGTGATCTATAAAAAACAAACTTGACGGGAAAATGTGCGCACCTTTAAGCAAACTTTGAGCCGTGCGACACTGATGGTGAGCTGAGGGACTAACGGCAGATGAAGGAAAACCACTTTAAATCCTCATTATGAGTCATAATCATAAATACAGTTCATGTTCACAATAACAGTTTAAATAAATAAAAGAATGATTTAAACTCGCGTGGAAACACATTTTCATTTGATAAACATTTACATTAATATTACACTTCACTATTGCCAATAAGCACTGACATTACATTACGCAGAAGTTAAACAAAAGTGATATGAATTGAGATAGTAGATGTGCTACTTTCGATCACTTTTCCAGTGACACACTGTTTTAATGACAGCGAGAAGCGCTGGGAGCACAATAATTCCTCTTTAAACTAAACTGCAGATGGTATGACAAAATATTTTAGCGAGAACAATGATCAATGCACACTTTACTTCGATAATATGGAAGACACTGCTGGATTCGGTGGTCGAACGGTCCGTTGTCCAGTTTGAATAGGTCCAATAATGAGGTGCTGATGTCGTGTGAAGGATCTTCAAACAATTACCATTTGAAGGATATAATTTGAGGAAAACGGTAAGATTTGCATGTTTTCTTTTTAAAATACTTTGTCAGTGACGTGCCGAGACAGACGATTACACTGCAATAAATAAGTAGGCCGATCTGTTTCCACTAAAAATAGCCTATAAACTTCCTAAAAGATATATTCACCTTATCAGCAAAACTGTATAAGTTTGATTTGAATTGTTTAAAACTATTAAAATACTATTTGGCCAGTGGAAATGAATGAATCAGCTCTATTCTAAAACCTTTATCTTAAGTATTTTATATAATTTTGTTTTTATGGATATTTTGATATATTTATTCTAAAACATAAAGAGGATTTTGGATGATATAATGTGTGGCACAAATGGCATTTATAATCCATATCTAATATTTTCCATTGTCTTGTACCTTTGATGGCGTGGTGTCACGTGGATGGGAATATGTATGGAAATGATATGCAGATGAGGTTATGCATAGTAAAACTAGGCGTCGTAAGCTCCATATATGGTGATTTCGGGGAGGAGACAGGGTGGAGATGTATGCACAATCTTCCGCTGACTGGGATTTATAAAAGGATTTGTGCGCAGCTTCTGGTGTACGCATGGTTTTATAAATCTGATTTTTTTGTGTGCGTACGCAAAAACTAGCTTTTGCGCGTACATACACTTTTAGGATGAAATCTACGCAAAGTTTTATAAATGAGACCCCTGGTCTTTTCACGATCAGATAACTAGGTGACCAGGTGCAAACAGACCATTTGACGTTCACCGAGTGCTTACACAGATATACGCGGGAGCGTTTGAAAGCAGGCGTCTATCAGCGGATCCCTAATATATGCTTTAAAACGCTCCCATGTACATCTAAACGCTCGATGAAGAGCGTCAAAGATGTCTACTTTTGTCACATCAATGGTATAAAAGTGCGTCAAGACTTTGAATTTAAACGTGGCTGGGGCATCTATTTTACTCACACTGCTGTATGCCATCCTGTTAAAAACCTCTTTTTCTTAAGCTCACGTTTTCTTATGTTCACGTTTCCCTCATTCATGTGTCAAGCGCTGCCTTGAAGTAGCGACGCTTTGAGCAGATAAATCTATTTATAGCGCTTTATTTTATTAATTAAAATATCGATATTTGGCACAGCATATCGATTCTCTTTTCGCACAGAGAAGGACATTTCAACAAGACATTCACAACCCAAATCAATGCTTTTAATCAAAGAGATCCTACTTTATGTCCTCCAAAATAATTCCCATTTCACTTTTATAGGATACTAAAGCTGCGGTCTGTGATCTCTAAGTGCCACAGGTTGATGCGCAGGTCGTCTGCTGAGAGATAGGTCTCATTGTCGCTGTTGACCGAGATGGAGTTGATGTGGTAGGTGTGGGCGTTGGCAAAGACCCTTCGTGGGCTGGCCTCCACCATGAGATCCATAGGCCTGAATACCGGAACCTGCACAAAGAGTTTATTTGCCATTTCAGCTAAAGTTTTAAACTGTTTAATGAATTTATAACTGTCATGGAGTGACATAAGATGTACTATTTTCAAATATTACTGCAAATATACAGTACCATTCAAAAGTATGTTTCTTTTTGTTAAGAAATTAAAAATTGTATTCAGCAAAGATGCATTAAATTGATCAAAAGTGACAGTAAAGACATTTATGATGTTACAAAATATTTCTATTTCAAATAACTATCAAAAAACCCTTTAAAAAAACTACTGTTTTCTCCACAAAAATATTGAGCAGCACAACCGTTTTCAATATTGATAGTAATAAGAAATGTTTCTTGAGCAGTATATTAGAATGATTAGAATGATTTTTGAAAAGTCATGTGACAGTGATGACCGGAACAATTAATGTTGTGCAGCATTTGTGCTGTTGTGCAGCATTTTGCTTCTCAAAAAATAAAAGGATTTGTTTAATTTTCATTTGATTACATTTTAAAAGATAAAATACATTGTTAAAGTTATGCCTTTATTTGATTACCACCTTTTATTAAAACAAATCCAGAAAAAAAAACCCACAATTCAGAATTTGGAAAAAAATAAAAACAGATTTCAAAGGGCTCTATATACTGCAGTGTTGATCAAATAAATGCAGCCTTGGTGAGCATATGAGAAAAATATTACCAACCCTCAAATCTGCAAACCTAAGAATAATGGAAATGATCACATTTGGGCAGTTTTTATGTTGATGCAGTGTTCTTGAGCGTAAAGTGAGGAGAAGCATTCGTGACTCACCCGTAGAGTTGTGATGGTAGAAGCATCTCTGTAGCGCCCATCCTCCTCTTTAAGATTGTATCCCTCTGGTCTCTTGTCACGTTCACTGATCTTCCACAACTTTATAGTTTTATCTGTAATCAAAGGTACAGAACCACATCACCTTCTGATGCAGAATCAGGCCTACAGGTCATGCTAAAATAATTATGTGAACTGCAAAAACCCCCGAAGCCTATTTCTATGTATAAAAAGAGGTAGCTTGACTGGCTTAACAAATCAAGTTGACAGTTCACCAAATTTTAAAAACATCTGGTCATTTTTCCCATGTCTAATATGAACTCTCTCCCACAAATATCTTTCTCCAGCATGTGGGTGAACAGAAGATCGGCATTCAGTCCATTCAAAAGAGAGTCTTAAATACACGCCGGTTGCATAACACAACAGAGAGTTCATATTTTTAGACAGCATGGAGACGCTTCAGTGAGTCAGGCAAAAATCTGGGGAATTTGCAGAGATTAAATCAACTCACAGAAGTTATCAAATGCATCTCCAGTTGAAAATATGGAGGATTCTGTATTAGCTGTTTTATAAGTATCTTTATATGAATCATTATGTATACAGTGCATACGTTTTAAACCAATAGGACCAATTAGAGATGATCCAGTAATTGTTTAGCATCTTAATTAAACTGATAAAAAAAAAATAATAAATAAATAATTCCCAGCATTAACTGCAGTATGAATAAATGTGTTAGTTACTTGATATTAAGGGTCATGTTAGCCCATATATAAGAACTGAAAGCTAATGTTAATAAAAAGCTTTTTGTGCTGTAAAATTTGCTAGAAAAAACAAACAAAACAAACAAACAAACAAACAAACAACAAAAAAAAAAAAAACTGTAGTTGTCCTGACAAGACTAAATCTTAATCTACTGAATGCTTTTGTGAGCCACAGTAAAATTAGCTTCATTTGGTGGATATTCTCAGCAAATACTGATACTACTAATACTAATATTTAATAATTTACCACATGCGCTTAATTTTTAAACTGACATCCCTAATAATGAATAATAAATGTAATTTATTTTAATTGATTTCTTGTTTTTGTTTTGAATTACATAATCTAGCATTTTTATATCTCATAAATCCCCATTTTTATCCTGAACTCCTAGGGTTCATGCTTAACACTTTTCATCCATTCATCTCCATCCTTCAGAAAAATACGGAGAGCTGATTGGTCTGTGTGACTGTGCTAACAACAAAACTACACAGTGCCCTAATGCTCTACTAACCATTTGTGGACAACAAAAATTGTGCAGCATTCTTTTGTGGTAGCCAGCGGATCTTATTAATCTTTTCCTCGATTTCCAAGCTCTTTAGGTAGTCAAACTCAGGCTCGTGGCTCTGAAATGTGCTGTAAACATTGTATTCACTACGGCACTGTGGCTGACTCTTGTTCTGGAAAAAGAAAAATGCATTTTTGTTAGAAAGACATGTGGGAATGAAAGCAGATAAAGCGTGGGATCGCTTGATCCTTTACCTCGGTCTCTTGCTGGAAGATGACAACTCGACCGCCTTTGTCCCCTGTGGCTAGCAGCTCCCCTGAGTGGTTGAACTCCACAGTAGAGATGATGTCGGCTGTATGATGGGATGTGCATACAAAATTTGTTAGATTTACTCCACCCTCGTCCCCCCCAAAAGATACAGACATCTTATCCGTCTTAACAGTAGGGCACGAATTTCACAATTTGATTTCAATTTACAAGCTTATTAATCGATTCAAATCTGATTGAATCATTACATGAGACATGATACATTTCAGTAAGTTGTACCGTTTCTTTCAATCAATATGCCTTCTGATGTTCATTCATGTTTATTTCATGCTGTAATTAGTAGGAATGTAATGATATCAAAATATCACGATATGATAATACCTTGATATAAAGTCCACGATACAATACTTATTGCGATATTTAAAAAAAAGAAAGAAAAGAAATGAAGACTTGGGAAAAAAAAAGTGTCACAACTGTTAAAAAATGATTGAAAATTACAATGATGTACAAATTAAAGGTGCACTATGTAATAATTTCTGTCTGCTAGAGGTCACTAAAGGCCTATTCAAAACAAAGGCGTAGCTTGATGAGTGCAGAATCTTGGGACATGTTGTCTTTACCTCAACGGACAGTGGAAAAGAATTGAAATAGGACTCGAAGAAATCATGTTCATGGATTACTAACGTTACTGTAGTATGAAGCAGTGCAGGACCGAGTGTTGTGGGAGTTGAACGAGGCCACTGGAGCAATTGCACAACATGCACCTCACGAGCAGAGGAACTTTTATTATGCCACAGTCACCGGCGCTGCTTCCGCTTTTCCGGTCATGAGTATGAGGTAACGCAGCTCTGTTTAACATATTAGATTTGTGTGTTGAAAATTATGTTATAACGTTACTATGTGCATTTGCTCGGCGGCTGCAGTAAGATAGATCAATTTTAGAATATATCATATTAAATGCTGGATGGCTTGTGTTGATAAATGGCATGCAATTAATTTTAAAACGTATTATATGATGGAGAAAATTCTGTATTACTGTTATTAAAAATAAAGCTGCATCTGATTATGCTATGTTATGCTTATGATTATGCTATGCTATTTGACAAAATATTTTTTTTCTCTGAGGCATGGTAAAGCATGGTACTCGGAAAAAAAAAAAAAATCAAGAAAATTGATTTAAACAATAATACTAAACGTGTTGAACTATATAATTCGTTTTCTGTCTATAAATATATCAAAACAGTTGTTCCCTTGTCTATTAAACGTGTAATATTTTAAAGCGTCTTTGGTGTTTCCATGGTTTCTACAAAATAAAACCAGAAACCGAGGGTAACGCGGGTATGACGCAATTGACAGGCGACTCCTCACACGTCCCGGAGCCTTGGTTAAAATTGCAATTTTCCTCACGATTTACAAATAGTTGCAAACATTTGGGATATTGTAAGTACTCGAGTGAACAAAATATATAACACTGGCCTAGTGGTTTTTTGGATATTTTACTGCCAAATTTGTACATATTGCACCTTTAACCATGTCATATCTTGTCCTCTTTTCTTTATCTCCTAATCATAACTGTTGTTTAGAGGTATGAGGTATAGTATGAGATGGGTCAAATGACCTAAAACGCCCCTTTATAAAATAAAATAATTGCACTAGCTGGACCTTGACAAAGGTAACATCTATTATTTTTTTCTAACATTCTCAAGAGTTGTATTTGTTAACATTAGTTAATGCACTGTGAAGTCAAACGAACAAACTATAAACAGCTGTATTTTTATTAATTAAGGTTAAAGATTAACAAATACAGTAACAAGAGGAAGAGATGATCGGTTCACAAGCCACTTACAGGCAGTTACAGTAATCTGTCACACCAAATTAAAGCCAAAACAGTATTTATTGTTTATATTTGGTAATAAAATTGACATAATTTGAAAACTGAGACATTTGATGCATTCCAGTTGTCCTTGGGGAAATCCCTAGTTCCCAGTAGGAAGTTTGGGCACACTTTAGATTAGGGTCCAATTCTCACTATTAACAAACTATTAACTAAGACTTTTGCCTCAAACTCTTAATTACTTCTTATTAATATTTAGTAAGGCATTTGTTAAGTTTGGCATTGGGCAGGATTAAGGGATGTAGAATATGGTCATGCAGAATAAGGTATTAATATGTGCTTTATAAGTATTAATAAAAAGCCAATATCCTAGTAATATGCATGCTAATAAGCAACTAGTTAATAGTGAGAATTGGAATTGAAAATTATTGTTTATTAGCATTTCAGTTTGTCAAATTCAGTGGTGCACACAGTGCTATCCAACCTCTATTTGTGGACATGATACTTCGGGAATATCTGTGCAAAATACCACTTTATGTGTTTGTATTCCAAAAGAGCAAGCACAACAAAGGTTTGCCTGGACGTGTCCATCTTAGTTTTTTTAGTTGATATGGTTGTGATATAGTATCTCAGTCTACATTACACTACATAGTAGTAATATTATTCCTATGATAGTAATAGCCATATATTGTAAAACAAATGCACTGAAAAATATATGAAACAATTCATTTTGTTCTAATTTCTATGCTTGAAAGAGATAAACCAGTGAGCTTTTATTTTGACGGAAACTGCAGTCAAGCTTTTTTTTTGGGCTGAAAACAAGTTGTGTCTCGTTACAAGTCTAGTGAAATCGTCAACTATGCAAATGTGAAAATGTGTAACTAGTGCCCACTACGTTCCCAAATGCATGTTAAACTCAGTTCACTGCATTCATTCACTGTAAACTGAGATGCAGAGCTGATCACTTCTCTTTGTGCAGCGCAAACAGTCTTTTGCGATTTGATAAGGACACAAAACCTTATCGTGCGCTTTCGATTTTAGTTTGTCAGCAATGGCACAAAACACAACATTACAAACCTTTTTATGTTATTATGACAAGTTTAAATATATTTTTGGGCTGCCACAGTCTAGTTAATGAATGGGAAGCACCTAAATCCATTTGTGGCGGTCAATTTTAAAGGTGCTCTAAGCGATGTCATTTTTTGTCACATACAGCAAACATCTCCTCACTATCCGCTAGCTGCCTGTCCCCTGAACACACTGTAAAAAAAAAAAAACGTGGTCTCTGTAGTCGCCACAAGCTCCGAAAACGGCAAAACAAACTGGTGCAGCCTGGACCACGAATCATAATAAACATGCTCCAGCCAATAACCGACAAGAATGATTTTAAAGGCGCGTTCATGACTGTTTCAGGAAGCACAGAGGGGAGGGGGAGGAGGAGGAGGAGGAGGGAGGGTCTAGCTAGCCTCTGTTTTGTTTGACAACACTTCGAACGTCAACAGGAAGTTACTCCACCCAGGATCACTTGGAGCACCTTTAATATTGTGGCAGGACGTGACAAATAAACCAATGTATGGTAAACACTACAAAAGTAAAAAAGCACTGCTCAGACCACAAAAAATAAATAAATAAATTGTTTAATAATCAATATTGGTTCATCAAAATGAGAATCGATTAAGAAATCGATATTTTCAACCCAGCCCTACTTATCAGCCACTAGGCTTCTGCTAAACACTTATAGAAATCATAACTTAATGTGTGATTGCTAAACATTTTAACATCAGAAGTCAGAGAGTCACTGACTGACTCAATGAGATGAATCTTTAAATAATAAGGAACAGTGACACACACATCTGTAACCTAGATTCCTGCTGCAATATATGCTTTTGAAAAAGCTGCCTCAGTCATGGATGGGCTGTAGACTGACTCATACCAATTTAACCCTTTTTAAACCAGTAGAGCAGAAGAACATAGGAGAAAAGAATAAAGTAGGGGACCTTTGTGTAAATCTGAGCCCCCTCCCCCTTCAGTGTGTGCAAAACTCAAAGAAAGTCACTGAATCAGGTCAGAAGACATTTAGATAAGAGATCATCCCATTGGAAACTAGCACAAGAGCCTGTAACAATTTATACTGGAGACTTCAGGCAAAGATCTGCTTTGCACAAGAACCTTCTGATTATCCATGTGGCACCATGAAAAATTACAAGTCTACAGGTATGGATGAGAGCACAGAAAGCCACGTCTCTCAGCATGCATTCGCAAATTATTGTGCTTGAATGATCGAATACACACACAATTGCGTCAAAATGCCCATCACGTGGAGTATTTATGTAAACACAGTTGGTTATGTCTCAAGTGAATGTAAACAGTTTGGTGTAAACCAGGAGTGTATCATTATGGATCCGTGCATTCGCTCTTAAAGTGACAGCAGCCTAATATTCCTACTGAATACATTTATATTTATTTCATACAGTGAAGACAATGCAGTATTTTATTATTACATTTGAGTAGTCAATTTCTGTACCATTTCTAACTACGTTTAATAAATCTACTGTACATGAAAAACCTAATTTATTTAATATTTCTGTTATATTGTATTTGTCCTAGCGTTTGTAATTTGATTATGTTCTCTTTTTTAGTAAGACAAATAAAATAACTATAACTATAATGTGATATATTTCCTTAATGTGAAATAAAATCTCATTGTAAAAATAAGATTTGTCATATCGCCACCACTAATGACAAGATTGAGTTAATATTTAATTTTCTGATTTAAATTTCAGTAGCAAATGTGTAGATCACTGCAAGTTCAAATCATTTCAAGAAATTTGTTCTTTTGAACTGTCCGTTTTAATCAATCTGTTTAAAACTAATTGGATTTGCTTGTAACACAAACTCATGAAAGTCACCGTGGAGTTTAAATTTTAGTAAAAAGTATTGCTAGGTGTATTCATATAAATACAAAATATTAAATTTACATTATTAAATAAAATGAATAAGGATGCATATATATTGATTGCAGCAGATACTGAAAAGCCTCACATGACAGCTGATAACTGATAAATGCACAATTAAATAACCAATATCGACTGACAAAGATAAATTTAAAAAAAAAAAAGAAGAAAATGGACTATAACCAACATGGTACTGATACTGTGTGCATCCTTGTACATAATTGTATTTTACTTTGTTTGAAAATTTGTTTGACTGGTTCAAATTGTGTATAACCATCAACCTTATTAGAATTTAAGTGCTCTGCATTGCGTAGAATTTAACATGCATACAAACTTAATGTCTGAATTCGGCCTATTGGTTGCTACAGACACAAAATGGGCAGCAGGACTCTTGAATTAAAGGTCATACAATCTACCACATATAGTCTCTCACTTGATATCCTGCTGTTAACAGGAAGCTAGTTCGATACGTCAAGCTGTTGCCTTCACCATTGACATGCACTGTTAATAAGCATGACAACAGTTGTTTCAATTTGTGTGTGTGTGTATTATTATATATTATATATATATATATATATATACACATACACACTATTCTATGCCATTTTGTAGCGTTCACACCGAAAATTCCTACAAGTAGTGCACTTTAAATACCTGGATGATACAATAAGTGAAAAAACAAACTGTGGTATGTTGGAAACTTCATGTACTTAACAGTCGCAGTTTCCTTGCATAGCGGAATGGGACGCTTTCAGACTTTGATGTTGGATGACAAAAACTTTCGGGCTCCAGACTTCGAATAAACGGTTACATTTTGCTATTTATTTGCAATTTTGATAAAGGCTGCACAGGTGCCACTACCAGTTTGCCTAACTGATAAGCGCTGTCATTTCTGTTGCTATGAGAAACATTAAACAGCACATGTGCCAAAAGCGAAATGAAACATTTTATCTGGCAATTACACTGTTTCTTTGTTATTAAAGGTGCAGCAAGTGATTTCTGAGAAACGCTGTTAAAAGTGGGTCGGACCAAGCAGCGCAACACACTTGTAGCCAATCAGTAGTAGGAGGCGTGTCCAATAATGATGGGGTAGGAGAAAGGGTGAGCAAGAAAGACTGTAGAAAGAGAGATGACAGAGATATTACAAAAGAGAAAAGGTCAGAGGAATATCGCTGGGAAAAGAAGGTTTATGATCAGGCGAGAGCTTCAGGACCCGCATAAATATTAGAAAAGCTTTCCAGCACGGAAATATCTAAGCGAGAAGGCCTGAAAATGAACACCGAGGTTGCATTGTTTCTGCTCAATATGTGAATAATATTGGTTTTGAGTGTCACTGTTTGTCTGGAACTGGTGTGCTGCAGGAGACTAACAACAAACTCGTGCTGATATACCTTGTTCTGTATGTTCATTTTTGATCGTCATCTTCACTTTATTATTTGAAGCATTATTTTGCTGCGCTTCAGCTATGACAAAGAAACATCCACTCTTGCATTGTGTGTTAGTGCTTTTTGGGGGTGGAGCAATGAAGGAAGGGGTGTGTTTGTTTGGGTTGATATATAAATAGCATAGCAGCTTAAAGTCTACTGATATTATCAACTCAAGCTACAGTCAAATGTGCATTTTCAAGAGACAAAACATGCAATATTATTAATTAATAATATTAATGATTTTATGGTGCTACCAAATCAGGTGCTGGTGCCACCATCAGTAGAACTGTATAGTGTATAACACATTTGGTACACAACTATTGTCTTTCTGATTGTGTTTTGATTATAGGCATAAAGTCTGGTGCATGAATCGCCCAATTACACAGGAAAATACTATTCAGACAGGTACTCGCCTTCAGCTACGTCATCTTCGATTGCCCCTTTCACTTGTGAAAAGCACCACTGCACATCGTTTCCCCCGCCTCCGGCTCCTGAAATCATAAAACAGGTTAAAGCAATATCAGAAACCTATGAGGAACATTTACATTGGAAAAAAAATAAATAAAAATCATCCTTCCATATGGCACAGTAGTCAGTGAGGAAATGAGGCAGAGAGCTCTCGTCTAAATAAACAAATGTACCTTTTTTCACCTAAAAAGGTTTGGAAACAATACTAAAAAAATACTGTCTACATTTGCATCAATTCATATAAATTTGAAATGCTAGCTCTTGCATCATTTTTTAATGAGGGGGAGAAAAGGGCTGAGGCAATTCCCGAGTGGCCGTTTAAGGCAGAGCGAAACTGGTTGGGTTTGTTCACGGGACAAGTGGCTACAGGAGACCAAATGACAAGAACAAAAAACACCCTAAGTATTTGAGTAATAGTACTTCACTACTACACAAAATATTATTTTAGTAAATTTGTACTTTACAAGGGCTTTTACTCAATTACATTTATGTGGAAATAATACGTTTTACTCCATTACAATTTCATGCAGACTTAAAAGTACAAAAGTCTTTCCTCAATTATTTAATTTTATATATATATATATATATATATATATATATATATATATATATATATATTATATATATATATATATATATTTTTTTTTACTATGACTAACAAACAAAGCCGAGTTTAACTTTTATTTAAACAGCCAATTAAATTTATTTTAGTGTAAAGTCAGCATTTTTTAGAAGAATAGTTCAGCAAAAAATAAATTTTATAATTTTTCCACTTTCAATACGAATCTCAAACAATTAGAAAATGTAATTTTGCATCAAATATACTAAACCTCTATAGTCTCTTGACAATAGTTGTCTTTTTGAAAATAATATAGATAAATTTTTTGGTTATTATGAGTGAATAAAGACTATTTAGTTGTTTCAGTTTGATATATGCCTAATAAATGACAATAATTTTTTTAATTTTAAACAAGTTTGACAGATTTCAATAATATTTGTGTTCTCTTTATGACAGTATGACAGGTGGTGTAATAAATTTGTTAAGCACTGTGTATATATATATATATATATATACACATACAAAAAAATACTTTAAAATATTTAATAATCTATTACAATTCTTAAGCCCATGATCGGCAGTAAAAGCATGTTTGAGTGTCTGTCTGTGAAGGGCTGCTATTTTTTCAATCAGTGGCATAAAACTGAACGCCCCCCCCCACCCCCCCACCCCGTAGTGTCACGACTGAGCTGCAAGATTTTTGTTTTTGACGCACTGAAATGCTATAAACAGGAAAGCATCCGTGTTTGTCATCCGTGCGGATCATGGTGATTTTACCGGTTTAAAGCCACAGAGAGAAGCGCGCGGCGGTTTGACTGCACATGACTCTGCAAATGCCGGTTAAAGTTCGCTAGTTTAATGGAGGTGATTTAAAGAGGCCGAGATGTCGAGCACATTTATACATCAGTCCAAGCGATACATTTATATACACAGAGGAAGAAAAGCAGGACGTGCTCGCCGATTGCTGATTCATTTGAATAACCGGCACATTAAAAATCACGTAGCCTGACCGCGCATCCCCGCTAACAAATGATGAGTGGGTTAGCCAGACAGATTCCCACGCAAATGCAGCTCATCAGTACAACACCCTGCACCGTGTACCATTCGCGACAACAGAGAAGCTCCAGTACTGCTGAACACGAGCTCAAACTGTCGTTACATTTGGAGTAAAACCGGCTGAAATCAGTTTTGCCGATTTGCTGGCTAACTGGAGGGAAACGAGGCAGCTAAATGGCTAGGCTACTGTCAGTGGATCAGTAATGCCGATGATGGGCTCAGTACAACCGCTGCGCTCACTCGAACACATAGAAGCAATTGCTATATTCACATCGGTTTCATGCAATCCCTGCTTGAGATGCGCATAAACTTGCCAAGTTACCTGCCATGGCGAGAGCGGCGATGTCGGACCCTAGTCTTGATAAGCAGTGTGAAGGCAGCGACCAGGGCAAGATTTCCAAGAGAGTCGCCGGAAATGCAGTTTTTCAAAATAAAAGTGCTTGGACTTCTGAAAAATTTGACAATCTGGAAAAGAGGGAACAAAATGCAATTAACAGCGTAAAACTAGATTTATTGATAAAAGTGAATGATTATCTGATTGATAATGACATTTACTGCATTCTCGGAATTATTTATGCAAGTCAGTGGTGCATGGGGGTCCATGAAAAAGTTTAGAGAAAAACAGTGTAAAAAATAAATAATATAAGATTAAGATAAATACAAATTAGATTAAGATACATAAAAATACATAAAATACAAACAAAATAAATAAAAAATAAAATGTATAATATAAGAGAAAAAATTTGATTAATATACACACATAAATAAGATTAAAATCAAGAAATAATACATAGTCATATAACAGTACAGTAATATAGTGAATAGAAAAAAATGTAATGTAACTAATGTAAAAAATAAATCAATGTAACCTAGAAATATTTTCCCAAAAATATTTTACACATATTTATCATATTAATATGTTTTCACAGTATGAATTGCATCTTTATACATGTAAATATATAGCTGCCTTTTCAATTTTAGGATGTGGTCCCTCGCACGGGCATGATCATAAATATATAATCATGCCCATGCGAGGGACCACATCCTAAAATAGGGGTCCGTGACATACGAAAGATCGAAAAGCCCTGATGCAAGTAACACAGGTAGGTAAGGAAAACAAAGTCCTCCTGTATTGTATGCAAGGAACCTATTGCATGAATTATTCTGCAAATCTTGGAATGCCAAGAGTCACCTGTTTTTCCATTACAGTTTTCCAGGAGGCACTTGTCTGGGGTCTTGTCTGTCAACATGGATTCATAAATTACTTATTTTGCACAATGCAATGTTTCTGGAAATCTGTAATGTCTAACGTAACAGAGTATTCATGCATTTTATTTAATGTTGCTGCCGTGTTGTTTTCCCACCCACTGGGGCTGATAAATTCTACCTTGAACCTATCAATCTGTACATTATTTATTGATCAACTTATTAATGGTAAATGATACTGAAATATTAATACTGAAGTGAATGTAAATGATGCCAACGAGCTTTATATAACAGGCATATCAGGTTTTAGCTTTAATTGTTACAGTGCAGTGGAGCAATTTCTTTTTATTGTGCTATCTAAATAGGGTTAGGCTACATGATGTGCCAACATTTTATGTTCTTTTTGATTTTCATAAAAAAAAAAAAACACACACACATTAAAAAGTAGAACATATCATTATCATTTCTGAAAATACATTCAATCTGCCTTAAATTTATAAATTATTTACAAATCCATTATTAATACATCATACCGAGATCTTGATGCTGAAGTGAATATAAAAGGTGTCAAGTAAATTCATTTCAAAGTGCAGTTTATTTAGATCAGTGATTATTTGATGCGCCATATAAAATAGCATTATACCATTTTGAAAATAAAATATTTACAATATGTTACACACACACATACACTACCGCTCAAAAGTTTGGGATCGGTAAGATTTTTAATGTTTTTAAAAGAAGTTTCGTCTGCTCACCAAGGGTGCATTTACTTAATTAAAAATACAGTAAAAACAGTAATATTGTGAAATATTATTACAATTTAAAATGACTGTTTTCTATTTGAAAATATTTTGAAATGTAATTTATTCTTGTGTTGGCAAAGCTGAATTTTCAGCATCGTTAATCCAGTCTTCAGTGTCACATGATCCTTCAGAAATCATTCTAATATGTCAATTTGCTGCTCAAGAAACATTTATTGTTTACAATTGTACAAAATATTTGTGTACAATATTTTTTTTTTCAGGATTCTTTGATGAATAGAAAGTTCGAAAGAAAATCTAAGGAATCAAGGAATCCTGAAAAAAACTGTTTTCAACATTGATAATAATAACAAATATTTCTTGAGGAACTAATCATCATATTAGAATGATTTCTGAAGGATCATGTGACACTGACGACTGGAGTAATGATTCAGCTCTGCCAACACGAGAATAAATTACTTTGTAAAATATATTCAAATAGAAAACAATATTACTGTTTTTACTGTATTTTTAATTAAATAAATTAAGCCTTGGTGAGCAGACAAAACTTCTTTTAAAAACATTAAAAATCTTAATGATCCCAAACTTTTGAGTGGTAGTATGTATGTATGTATGTATATATGTATGTATGTATATATATGCACACACACACACATATGTTATATATATATATATAAAACAATTTATATAAATAAAACAAATAACATGTTTACATTTATTTCACATTATTTCAGTATATCACATAATGTAGACTGTGATCTTATGATAATGTTTATATTAAACGTTAATAAAAGTTTGTTTGATTGTTCTAGTTTTATTTTGAAGGAAAATCACGCTTTAGGGCCCGCTATTTCGTCACTTCCGGCTCTTACCTTCGCTTGCTGCTGCTAATTTTTGGTATCAAAACTATCCAGAGAACTTTGCTGGGTTTATTTAATTGAAAGCAGTTCGTCTGGGGATGGATGAAGACAACCCTCGGAAAGAAGCTCTTTTCGGTAGTCCTTTAGTTTACTCTTAAATCTTAAGCTCCTATGGCTTTCTTCCTGCAACCCACCCTCCTCAGCTCTATCCTCCTGCTGCACTTCTCAACATTCAAAATGGCGCAACCCCGCCCTGTAGTGACGTAATCAGTACTGGCCATTCATTACTGGATGCTGGAGGTGATGATGTAACCACTATGATGATCTTGCCTGGCTGTGTGGGCAGCTGTGGATATTATGAGCTTATACACCGAACATCGAACATTTCATTTCAACAGCTATATATATATATATATATATATATATATATATATATATATATATATATATATATGAGTCCCAATCACCCTGGATTCACCTTATAGGCCTAAATAAGCAAGCAGCAAACACAATTACACCCAGTAAAAAAAATATTTATTACACACCCAGAACAGGTACTGGCATCTGACAGCAGACTCAGCTCTACAGTAACAATAGTTCTATTTTATTATATAAGCATTCATATCGCTGTAGGCTAAAATGTGTCAACGAGGTCTGTTAAGCACAATAATAAAGCTTTTCTTTGCTGTGCTCCGAGAAGATCACCATGATTTTGCAAAGTAAGACATGTTCCTGGATCAACATCTTTGTTGATCCTGGAACAACATTCCAATCAACCAATCAGATTTGAGGGGCAAGTTTACCCTTTATGTCTTTAGGCTTGCAACCTGGGTTAGGTGCTTCTGCATCAATGTTATTCACCTATCTTTCCCCTCTGATTTTAGGGATAAGTTATGGGTAGGATTAGGTTTAGAGGTAGGAATAGGGTTAAGACTGAATTTTCAGACTGGGATGTTGTTCCAGGATCAACAAAATATGTGACCATTCTGAGAAGGATAGTCAAGGCCAAAAAGCTCAAAAACCATAATGTATAAAGCTTTTGGGACAGGCTGAAAGGTTTCAGGACATGCAGGTTGGTTTCAGATCAGAATTATACATTAAAACACCTTTGACCTTAGAATTAATTCATAAGGAGTAGTTTGCAGGAGTATCCAGCACATTTTGCCATGATTAATTGAGCTTTTTCCATTCAGAACATATTTTAAATCACATATCACATTACATATGGACACACGATTAAAAGAATAAAAGATTACAAAGTCTCACAGTGTGCCAAAACAGTGATTGGGGAAGGCACATTCTGAAGGATGTTCTGGTAAACATAACAAGGAATATGGTAACAGATGGTTGCATTGCCCATCCAACAGACTTATTGGCAGTGTTGCTCAAAATCTCAGAACAAATACAGCACGGATGTAATGACAAACTTACCAGCAGGTGGCAGTCTTGCACCATCTAAATATTTCAGTATTGATCCGTCCTTGCTAAACAGTGAGCAGATTTCTTTGTCAGACCATAAACTATTGCATTATTTCCTCAAAACTGATTTCGGATCGGTCTAAATGGATAACCGCTGCCAATTCTGGCCTTATAAAAGTAGAAATGCATTAGATGCAACCAGGATGAAGGGCATCATCATTTTGCCTTTCATGTGATGGCAGCTAAAATCTAATACACTTCACTATTGATATTTGCAATAGGTTTAGCACTGAAGATTAAAGATATAAGAAGAACAACAGCCAGGGTGCTACCATCAGACTGTAGAGGGCATTGCATTTGGCATTCAATGCTCTCTTGGAACGGTCTCTCGTGTTGACAGACTTTTGAGGGACGGCAGTTTAATTACAGTGTGAAGAGGCACGATCACACATGAGTGCCAGACCTCCAGGACACTCGGGCTGCCAGGGCTCCAAACTTGACCACTGCAGTCATCCATTCCAAAGAGAACCTCCCTCCACAGAGGAACGTCTGCTCTGATTGCCCTTGCTGCAGTGTGCCAAAGCCAAGCTTTTTGTAAATAGCCCTGAAACATTTCATGTAGTGGTTTTGAGAGAAATGAGATGAGTACCCGTGAGCTTTTTTTTTTTTTTTTTTATGAGCACTTTTTCTACTGATAGCCTTTTGACTTGCAGTACAGTGCATTTTCAACAGAAACAGAAAACAAGACGTGAGCATAACTCATGACTCTAATCAGTTATAATAACAGGATATAATATCAGTTATAATATATATATATATACATATATATATATACGATCCGATACACAGATCAGGCATAACATTATGACCACTGACAGGTGAAGTGATCACGGCACCTGTTAGAGGGTGGGACATATTATGCAGCAAGTGAACATTTTGTTCTCAAAGTTGATGTGTTAGAAGCAGGAAAACTAGGCAAACGTAAAGATTTGAGCGAGTTTGACAAGGGCCAAATGGCTTGACGACTTGGTCAGAGCATCTCCAAAACTGCAGCTCTTGTGTCTCTGGATCACGGAGCAATGGAAGAAGGTGGCCTGGTCTGATGAATCACATTTTCTTTTACATCACGTGGATGGCCGGGTGCGTGTGCATCGTTACCTGGGGAACACATGGCACCAGGATGCACTATGGGAAGAAGGCAAGCCGGCGGAGGCAGTGTGATGCTTTGGGCAATGTTCTGCTGAGAAACCTTCGGCCCTGCCATCCATGTGGATGTTACTTTGACACGTACCACCTACCTAAGCATTGTTGCAGACCATGTATATCCTTTCATAGAAACGGTATTCCCTGGTGGCTGTGGCCTCTTTCAGCAGGATAATATGCCCTGCCACAAAGCAAAAATGGTTCAGGAATGGTTTGTGGAGCACAACAATAAGTCTGAGGTGTTGACTTTGGCCTCCAAATTCCCCAGATCTCAATCCAATCGAGCATCTGTGGGATTTGCTGAACAAACAAGTCCGATCCATGGAGGCCCCACCTCGCAATTTACAGGACTTAAAGGATCTGCTGTGAACATCTTGGTGCCAGTAACCACAGCACACCTTCAGGGGTCTAGTGGAGTCCATGCCTCGATGGGTCAGGCCTGTTTTGGCAGCAAAAGCGGGACCAACACAATATTAGGAAGGTAGTCACAATGTTATGCCTGATTGGTACGTATATATATATATATATATATGAGAGTATTATTTTAAATGTATTTTACTGTAGTCAGAAATTTACAGTGAAATGAATGCATGTTGGGTCATTTTCTTATGAATTGCTGTTAATCAACAGCAGAATGATGCTGACATCACAGTGTGTTACTGTTCTTGTTAAAGTTGTCTTTAACCATGCCAATGTAAGAAATTACATTGTTTACCACTGTAATTGTTTTGAAGTCACCATAATGGTGATCAGTGTTCCACTTGCTTGGGCTCTTGTATATTCATATTCAATTTTCTGTTCTAGCCAAGTCAGAAGTGTGACAAATGAAAACATTTAATAAAACAATGACAAGCTAGAATATAAAATTAGCTAATTGGCTATACTTTTATCAAACTATACTATTATTAGCGTTATTTCAGCGTAAAGATTTACCAATATCTTATTCATTCATATTCAAATTGTTTGTAGATGGATATTTCATCTTGCAACACAATTCTATTATTGTTCCATCACCAAATGATGCACATATATCAATACTCAACATATAAAACACAACAATGGTGAAACTCAAGAAATAATAATGATAACAATAATAAAGATTAATATGAAATAAACAACACAAAATGCTAAAAGTGAAAAATAAGTTCAGCAGATAAAACCAATAAGAATCAAGAAACTCCACAGCATAATCTATTTATGCCACATTGTATGCTGGGTCCTTCATATGCAATGTAGAAATGATATTTTTTGTAATTTTTTGAGAGTGCAGTTAGATACAAGAGAAGTCCTACTGCAGTAATACAGTGAAAGTAATGTAATTATTAAACTGGAATATATAATTTCACACTAAAATTTTTAACAGTATACAAGTTGCATTGACAATAAGAAATAAGAAGAAAAGAAATGAGAAATAAGACATGTTTCTTGAGCAGTAGATCATCATAATAGAATGATTTCTGAAGGATCATGTGACACTGAAGACTGGAGAAATGATGCTGAAAATACAGATTTGACATCACAGGAATAAAATGCATCTTAAAATATATTCAAATAGGAAACTGTTATTTTAATTTGTAATACTGTTTTAAAATATTACTGTTTTAGTCAAACAAATGCAGGTGCACGCAGGAAACTTCTTAAAAACATTCTTTCTGAAAGACTGCCCAAGGTTTTCTAGAAAACCTTTTTAATTAGCAAAAAGTCTGAGTGGCACTGAGGAGGCATTTCATTAAAAAAGCCAAAAGAGGTATCAGAGTCTGACTTTTTAAATACACAAGGCAAGAAGAAACAGTTGAAAGGTCTACTCAGTAATTAAATTCTCATTAAAAGGTTTTCCCCTAAAACAGCAGTTTTGAAAAACATGTTCAAATAAAATCATTTACACTCACATGAGATGAAGACTCATGAAAGCAGATTTGTCTTGCGTAGAGTGGGTCCTCTCATGGGGGCAGACATGTTGAGATGAGATCACATGATAAGCTTTAATCAAATATATTAATCATGTTAGAACAAATAAGAAATGTTTATAATGCAATCTGTTTTGCTTTTAGTTTAATTTCATTTGATTACTTTGCTCATATTTTAAAACCATGATCTTTTTAGTCCTCAATAATAACCACAGTGCCAATGAGAGATGCTCATCACTGTCCACATTTACAAGTGTGATGCATAGAGCACAGATAGATGTTCAACAACAGAATGTGTTGTTGGCAGCTGTGTATTTGTGGAACTCATTTAGTGATAAGAATGCCTTTCAGTAGCATCATTAGTACATCAGATGCTATTTAGATCACAATGAACTCAAGTCACAATTAACATTGGTCTTAATTATCTAAACGATCCTATAATTGAGTAATGATTTAACTGGTTTAGCCTATTTCTCAGTGAAAGTTTGAGCATGACTTTCTAATGACAATGACAATGGATCAAGTATAACAATCAACTGTCAGGATGTCATATCGTGACACATGAGCGTAAAGATCACTTAAAGCGACAGCTCATCCAAATTCTGTCATCATTTACTTGCCCTCATGTCATTCCAAACCTACATGACTTCCTTTCTTTTTAGCTGAACTGTCCCTTTAAATTTCAGATTTCAAATTTTCAGAACACTACACTTTGAAAATTATGATTAATAAAAAATGTAAAATGTGACCGTGAAACATATACCCGATATATCCGATGAAGCGCTATCCTTGTGAGATTCCTGTAAGGATATGGAGATGTGGGGTCTTATGGCCCTTCATTATTTCTCATTAAGGCCTGTCTATGAGGACCATTAAGCAGACAAAAAGATAATCACCTCCCTGGAGTACTGACCTCTTTATGCTTCTGTTTAGGGTTAAACAGAACAGCGCACCGCGGTTGTAGTGTGGTCCACTTCCACAAAAACCGTCTACAATAGTAAGTCTGGACTCTTGACACATCATTAATTTTGTTTACGAGAAAACCTGCGCTTCCTCCAAAGCTCTTAGCCTGTGTGAAAACAGATAAATTGGCCTTTACATGTAACAATGAAGATCACAAAGGTGAGTTTCCCGATTAAACAATCAAAACAGATACGATAATCTGGAAGAATTATATATGGTTTGTTACCAGCAGGTGTTTAATTAGAGCGCTACAATTTGGCATCTGGTATGCTATTCTGACATGTTAACATACAATCATTATAATGGCGCTATATTGGTATAACAAGCCACCGTGTGTTTTTTTGTCATTCTAATTAGCGAGCACCTGCAAATACTGCATATTTTATTCAGTAGGATTCTAGTAGGCCTATATCATTTCATGACATATGCAAGTGTTTCCACGTAATATGTTGTAGATTTATAAGGACATTCGGGGAAAATAGATGTTCACTTTTGAAGTCTCCTATTCAAATAACCCAAAGTATCCATCCTATTACCCTCAAAATCCAGCAATTTTTTTTTTTTTTTTTTTACACTAGGGTCAATTTGACCCCAGCAATTAAAAACCTCCAGAATATGATTTTATTTTCAAAGGTTTATGTATCAGGTACTTTATGTTTCTTCATTGACTACTATGGAAAAATGTGCAAATCACCATAAAAATTCATGATTGGCATAAAAATGGACAAAATGGCTTATTCATATATTAATGGCTTTATTATATTATATTATATACTATATATTATGATTCCCTCCTCCCCCTACACTATTATAATGTAATACTACAGGTATGGTTATGATAGGTTAGGGCCCCAAAGCAGATGAAAGTTGTTTGAAGATTATAAAATTGCATTTTATAATGACCTAAGTATAATATAATATAATATAATATAATATAATATAATATAATATAATATAATATAATATAATATAATATAATATAATATAATATAATATAATATAAAAGTATTTGCTATCAAGTGTAATAACATGCAGTATGTTTGGGGTCAATTTGACACTCCCTTGGGACCGCCCCACTCATGGATCGTGGATCATTCAAGTCGGGGGCGGGACCATAATAAATTGCCGTTTTTGAAAGGTAATGTACCTCCTTGTGGTTGAGAGACAACAGGAGAGTCAACACTAAGAATCTCATTCTGAGCAGGATTCTCCTCATCTATGTTTTCGTGAGAATTATAACGATGTTGTCCCCATTAAATGATGAAAAGTTATCAAATATGAAGCAAAAAAAAAATGTCAACCATATTTTTAGAGGCGTTAAACATTGCGTGGAGTCAAATAGACCCCAAAGATAATACGAGAGGTATTCATGTCAAACACTGAACAAACAAAGATACATCAAGTACAGATAACACAGCCGTTGGCATGTACTACTCCGATGTGCGTCACTTCATATTTTAAGATGTGATTCATCGCCTCCACCTCCTCACCTCCCTTTTCATTTCGGCTCCTCTGTGTCGGTTTGGCCTCAGGGCACGGCGGGAGAGCAGCCCTTGATCGTTTTACCTTCACAGGATTTTCTTTCTTTAACATCAGTTTCCCGCAGCTCATTACAAGGACTGTACTTTGCCGTCTCGAGGGGGCGAGTGGAGTTTCCAGAAGGCCTATTAGCGCAAACCTCCCTCCTCAGTTTTTAAACACATTCACTGTTATATTTCACCCGCTAGTGAGCAAGTGTTTCGGCTGAACTGCTTCATTACGAAGCGCAGCTCATTTACGTACTCTGGAGTGCCGCGCATCCCGATGCTGGGATTTTTTTGGGTGACAGCAGCACTCTGGAGATCTGTAATCGGATGGAATAGTCTTCCTCAAATATGATGTTCAATATTCTGGAGTGCCGTCAAATTATCACAGTATGTCTCATGCAGGATAATAATCTCACTGGTGGAAAACCTTTTTTTTCTTCTCCCAAATACTTTGAACTAAAAACAGCTCAGAGGTGATCTGAAGAGACATAGCTTGAAAAAGTGCATTTTTTGCCAGGCTTGTACACCAATTAGAACTGAATTGACAATGCCTTTAAAAGATTAGATATCTTTCAAATGAAAATTACCCCAAGCTTTATTAATCCTTAAACCATTCTAGGTGTAAATGACTTTCTTCTTTCTGATGAGCACAATCTGAGATATATTAATAAATATCCTGACGCACCCAAGTGTCACAGATCAGCCAGGCTCCTTCACCAGCCAATCACAACGCACTCCCTCACCAGAGTACTGATCACACGGCGAACGTGATTTCACCAAGTACAACATGTTCCTTTGTTGATCCTGGAACAACATTCCAATCAACCAATCAGATTTGAGGGACAAGTTTACCATTTATGTCAAGTTTAGGCTTACAACCTGGGTTAGGTGCTTCCACAACAGTGTTATTCAACTATCATTTCCCTTTGATTTTAGGCATAGGTTATGGGTAGAATTAGGTTTAGGGGATAGGAAAAGGTTAGGACTAAATTTTTGGATAGGAATGTTGTTCCGGGATCAACAAAATATGTTGATCCAGGAACATGTCTTACTTGGCAAAATCACGGTGACACTGATGACATGTCTTCAGTCAACACACCCATCATGCTGGCTACATAAGCACACTCCTCACCTCACTCCAGTGTCCGGTTTCGTTCACACCTAATTGACTTCTCCCTTGTTACTCCTATGTATTCTCCAAGCGATTATCTCCTACGTCTGGCTGTGTTCCGAGTATACTTCTGTAACACCGAGCTTTATAATGGCAATGAGCGGGATCAATGAGTATGAGCTGAAGAAAGTGCTTCCTTCCACATCCATCCATCCATCCATCCATCCATCCATCCATCCATCCATCATAAACGTGTACTCCACACGGCTCCGGGGGTTACAAAAGGCCTTCTGAAGTGAAGTGATGCATTTGTGTAAAAAAAAAAAAAAAAAAAAACATATTTAACAAGTTATGAATTAAAATATTTAGCTTCCGCCAAACTGCCTTCTGTATTGAAATTACGGAAAAATCAGAACTGCCGTCGCATCAGTTTAGCTTTTTCCGTAAGTTGAATAGGGAAGGTTTAGGACGTAGAGTAAGCTTTTTGAACTGTGAGTTTTAAACTTTATTTGTAAGTACACTCAAAAAAAAATTTTCAGTATAAATTTAAGTTTTATATAATTGAATTACATTACATTACAAATTTTCCATCCATTTGGATTACATAGTTTTTACATAAACAAACTAATAAACTTAATGTGATCCATATTTGTAAGTCATAATAAAATAGGTAAGATTTATGTAATAGTATGCATAAAAATGCCCGGGTTATATAACACTGCTTAGTGTTCATGTGTGTGCGCACTACTGAGTTAAAGTACCACTGAAGCAGTGTCAGAGTAAATGAGATAATTATGAACATTAATGATGAACACCTGCTGTTAACAAGAAGAATCACTGAAGAAAAGAGAAACAGCTGACTTCAGTCACAGCCTTCAATGAAATAAACTGAAGATAAAAGACATTTAATCTCTCAAGATCTGAGTAAACAACTCTACAAACTCTACAAAACATTATCAGTTTCACTCATTACAAACTAGATTAAGTTTATTTCTGTCATACGTCTATAGAAGTTCTTATGAGAATTAACAGAGGTTTAAATGTTGATGATCTATTGAGATTCATTTGATGTTACCATCTTTGAGGTCAGTGTTGGCTTTAATTGGGCTCTTGATTTTATTGCATCAAGAGTTTTCTGGCTGCTGTAACTGAGTGTTTATGAAACACCTTTGTTATGGCATAAATGTCAAGAGAATGTGTGATTCGGTGCTGATGGTTAGGTGTTGATGATGAGAGTCATCGTTTAATGACCTGATGTACTGATCTTATTCGGAGTTTAATCTATGATGAAATGTGTGATTATTATTAGCTTTGTGCTGTTTATGATGTTAGGACTGTGATTCTAAGACATGAGATCCAGCAGTGTTGTGACAATCAGTATATCAGTAATATGAATTGTTCCTCATCATTTAGACTCATACAGACATCAAGAATCAATGTATGAATCACAACAATGGTGACAGTTTAAAAAAAATAAAACGCTTCATGCTGCAGTGCATGCTGGGAGCCATGGATGTACTAAGTTGGTAAGTTGGTACCCAACTTTTTTTTTTAACTGTTACCATTGTTGTGATTCATACGTTGATTCTTGATGTCTGTATGAGTCGGAATGATGCAGTAGACCAAATCTTTTTAAAATCCTTCATATCTGCTCATCACAACATTGCTGGATCTCATGTCATAGAATCACATTTCTACTATAGTGAAGCTAATAATACAACACCCATTTCATTAGAGACCAAACTCTGAATAAGATCAATAAATAAGGTCACTAAATGACAACTTTCACCATCAGCACCTGATCACATGTTTAATAAACACCCAGTTACAGCAGCCAAAGAACAACTGATGCAATAAAATCAAGAGCCCAATTAAAGCCAACACTGACCTCAAAGATGGTAACTTCAAATGAATCTCAATAAATCATCAACATTTAAATGTATGTTAATTCTCATAAGAACGTATGTAGATGTATGACAGAAATAAAGTCAGTCTAGTTAGTAATGATTGAAGCTGGTAATGTTTGGTAGAGATTGTGTTGTTTACTCAGAATTTGAGAGATTAAATGACTTTTATCTTCAGTTGATTTCATTTAAGGCTGTGACTGAAGTCAGTTGTTTCTCTTTCCTTCAGTGATTCTTCTTGTTAACAGCAGGTGTTCATCATTAATGTTCAATCATCACTTAATTATCTCATTTACTCTGACACTGCTTCAGTGGTACTTTAACTCAGTAGTGCGCACACACATGAACACTAAGCAGTGTTATATAACTAAGCAGTGTTATATAGGCATTTTTCTGCATACTATTACATAAATCTTACCTATTTCATTTACATGTGACTTACAAATATGGATCACCTTAAGTTTATTAGTTTGTTTATGTAAAAACTATGTAATCCAAATGGATGGAAAATTTGTAATGTAATTCAATTACATAAAACTTACAAAAACTGAAATATTTTTTTGAGTGTAGAATACAGAAGGCGGTCTGGCAGAAGCTAGATATTTTACTTCATAACTTGTTAAATATGGATTCTTTTTTAATTTCTTTTTTACACAAATGCTTCGCTTCAGAAGGACTTAACCCCCGGAGGAATTAACCCCCGTGGAGTATGTTTATGATGGATGGTTGTGGATGGATGCACTTTCTTCAGCTCATACTCGTGGATCTCACTCACTGCCATTATAAAGCTCGGATGAGTCAGGATATTTATTATCTCCGACTGTGTTCATCAGAAAGAAGAAAGTTATATACACCTAGGATGGCTTGAGGGTGAGTAAAGCTTGGGGTAATTTTCATTTGAAAGTGAACTAATCCTTTAAAATTCTAGTTAAGTTATTTTTTTTTTTAAATTTGATTTAAAGTTGCAAACAGAATCCTGATCTGCAATTCATATTTGATTGCAAACAAATCAGAAAAGATGGATGGATGGATGCTTAAACCTGGTTTACACAGACTATTTAATGTAACTCAGAGTTGGAATAAACTCTAAAGTGTATCACATACTTAAAAAAGTTGATTGATGATTCTCTTGCACACACATTGACAAAGGCAACTTGGATAATGCCTTTGGCAGATGTTTTTATCTAAAGAATAAAGGTATAGATTTAATCTGTTCATATATTCCTTCATGGGCATCAAATCCATGTTTTGGTGCTGTTAGCCACAGGCTGTTTGAGCTACATGAATGCTAGCATCTAATGCTGCATTTCTGAACAGAACCAAAGCCAGTAAAAGAGCAAAAGAAGGTCAGAGTCAGCATATTTCAGCACGGCTTTTATGCGACATTGCATCTTCACAAAGAATTTGAAGGCACAAAAAGCCTTTAAAGGTCTGTTGGTTTTTTTTTTCTTTATCTATGGAACAGCATGCAGAAAATGTACTACCCGATACATATCACACCTCCTCTGACAGCCACAGGCTTTTTGTTGTAAATAATATAAAAAAGAATCTGACGGCTGCATATTGTTTAGCCAGTCAGAAGAATTTGAGCTGCTCTATATGACATTTTGAATGTAAAGGGATAGTTCCCCCAAAAATGTAAATTCTGTCATCATTAACTCACCCTCATGTCATTTCAAACTCATATGACTTTGTTCTGAGGAACAAAGAAAAGATTTTACGATTAATCTGTTCAGTTTTGGTGAAAAAACAGTACAGCACAATTGCTGCGGCTGCCATTGCTCTCCTGTGCGCCTTCCTTTACTTCACACTCCAGCCCAGTAGGTGTGCAAAAAATATACGTTTTCTGCAATTTCATCAACTTTTATGAAAAAGGCAGGAGAATCAGGTGAACATTTTAAGACGGCTTTGCATAAATCACGCAGGAATTGGTTTCACAAATACATACGAATACATTCAATCCTGTTTAATATGTATACAGATCCAGCAATCAGATCCGGTCACATCCAAAGAAATTGTTATGAATGGCAGTCAGAAGTGAAAGACCTGAGTCTGTGTAATCTCCTCAGAGCTAATAGAAAAACTCAACGGCTCAGATATGAAAAGGTCAGGTCCTGTGGGACAGAGAGAATGTATTTCCAGAGCCCATTGAAGTGTGGAGAGTGATAGCAGACTTATCACAGTGAGGGCTTGGATGGCCTTTGTTTCTGAGGGTCATAGGCAGCAAAGGCCTGATCACTGGCTTTGGAACTCATGAATATCATCAGAGGAGAGGCGACGTTCGCACGCCTTTGAACCTGTACTCCAAAACGAGATCTTTCGCTGACTATACATTTATGTAGCCTCATTGCAACGTGAAACTGTGGTTTCTGTTTTTGTTTTAATGATCAGTATCATTTCTTCATTATGTTCAAGCTGCTTTTTTCCATAGGCCTGTCATGCTGCAAAAAGGAGTTAGGTGTCTTATATTACAGACATTGCAGTTTAATGCTCTGCTCACATCTGCGGTCCTCATGCCTCCTCGGAGGACCGTGGCACGTTCACGCAGGTGATCAGGGACCCTGGACATCTTTCTCCTGGGGTTTTTCAGAGTCAGTAGAAAGGTCTCTTTAGTGTTCTAACTGTGACCTTAATTATCTACCACCTGTAAACCGTTAGTGTTTCTTAAGGACGTTTTCATAGGTGATTGTGCAATAATTGTTATGGTTCATTGAAAAGGGTTCATTAAAGGTTTTCCAATAAAGATCTGTCAAACTTATTTGGATTTTACAAAATTTTATTTAAAATACAGTAGTTTTAGTAAATCTCTGTTTAAATGTATACATATTCATTTGATAATGGGAATTAGCTTCCATAAGAAACTCTCACCTTAGTATTGTTTGAATCACAGATGAAGTGAAGCAGTGATTTGGCAGGCAGTGGATCATCATCTCATTAAAATCAACAGAAGCATCAGGGACATCACACACTGTCCAGACCACAAATAACTCTGGCAGGCCGATGTGGAATCTTTTCACTATGATCCAGACTGCCGTAAACAGTTTTTGTCAACAGTGCGTGTAGGTACAGAGGCTATCAGAGAAACACACACATTTGTTTCACATGGCTGGCTGTCTTACAAATATGACATATGAGGGAAGAACAGAGCCGTATAAAATTTCACAAATGTAAGTTTTACCTGTATAAGAATTGGAATAAATGAGTCATTCCTGAATCTATCTTGAACCATATTATTTTTTCTGAATCAACAAAAGCCAAAGGATTTATTATGCTTATGGAAATTATAATATGATGTTAATATATTTGGAATAAAATGGCAGACTCTTTGTTGTATGTCTTGTTAACAGTTAGTATGCAAAATACACTCTAAAAAATGCTGGGTTAAAAACAACCCAAGTTGGGTTGAAAATGGACACACCCACTGATTGGGTTGTTTTAACCCAGCAGTTGGGTTAAATGTTTGCCCAACGTTCTGGGTAGTTTTATTTAACTCAACTATTGTTTAAAAATTACTATATGGCTGTCTTACAATGAACCCAAAATAGGTTGGAAATTAAAAATCAGACACATAATTACTGGAGGCAACAATAATAATCAAAAGGTGAACATTAATTAATAAGCAATTTAATAAATGTTTATTTTTTAATTATTACACTCTAAAAAATGCTGGGTTAAAAACAACCCAAGTTGGGTTGAAAATGGACAAACCCAGCAATTGGGTTGTTTTAACCCAGCGGTAGGGTTAAATGTTTGCCCAACCTGCTGGGTAGTTTTATTTAAACCAACTATTGTTTAAAAATTACTGTATTGCTTAATTAAAATTAACCCAAAGTATGTTGGAAATGAACATTTATTAATGTTCAATGAATAATTGTTAAACAATAAACATTTATTAAATTGCTTATTAATAAATTTAAACTTAATATTAAACTATTAAATTTATATTAATAAAATATTAAAGCTTATTAATAAACATTCACCTTTTGTCTATTATTGTTGCCTCTAATTGCATCTGGTTTTTAATTTCCCAACTATTTTGGGTTCATTTTAAGCTAGCCATATAGCAATTTTTAAACAATAGTTGGTTTAAATAAAACTGCCCAGCATGTTGGGCAAACATTTAACCCAACCGCTGGGTTAAAACAACCCAATCGCTGGGTTTGTCCATTTTCAACCCAACTTGGGTTGTTTTTAACCCAGCATTTTTTAGAGTGTATTCATTATAAAATGGTTAGCTCCTGTCCTTGAATCTGATTGGTCAATAGCTGTGTTTTATTCATGATAAAACACGGCTGTGACCACTTCACCCAATGGTTCTGTGTATCATTACACAACACCCTTAGCAACCACTTTTAGCAACGTAAACTGTATGTTCACAGTTGATATTGTTCATTGAAGCTTACTGTACTATGTAGAAGAGTATTGTTAGAAAAAGATTGAGTGAGCGAGTTTATTACCTGCAATCAGATTTAGTATCTTGCTTCAGGTCAGTCCTATGTTCATAATAAAAAATCTGTTTAAAATGTCTGATGTATTATCTTGTCCTTTTAACAATTAAGGGGTTTTCCCATGACTGACAGAACTAGTCAAAGCATTTGTCAGTTGCGTCTTGTTCCATGTTCACAACAATTCAGTCTTTTCAGTGTAAAAGTCTTCGCTACTGACCGACACACTCATAACGACAGTCTTTGCTGCCATCTAATGGTGTAATAATGTAACTTCTGTTGCTGTTCACGGTCAGGGACTATTTTTTTTTCCGGTAGAAGGAAGACTTTTAGTGAAAGTTTACTTCATGAAAGTTGCATTGATACATATTTTTGGCTTTAATATTTGTATTGTGTGGTAACCGTTTTATAAAAGCAATAAGGTACTTGAGGCTAGTGCTGTATCGTGAATAAGTCACGGCTGAAGGGCGTTGTTAGGAACAACGCAAAGTGGAATCTCGTACCTACAGCACAGCCTCTCGTACCTTATTGTTTACTTAAACTTATTGATATATTTTAATTTATTAAACATATTAATAAATGTTAATTTCCAACATATTTTGGGTTCATTTTAATCAAGCAATACAGTAATTTTTAAACAATAGTTGGGTTAAATAAAGCTACCCAGCAGGTTGGGCAAACATTTAACCCAACCGCTGAGTTTGTCCATTGTCAACCATCTTAGGTTGTTTTTAACCCAGCATTTTTAGTGTACACACAAATAAATAAGACTTTAGAGTTTTTTTGTGCATAATTTGACAAAATTACAGTTTCACTGGAAATGGCAGATAAATATTTGGTTACAATGTTTATCTTGATTTTCCTCTAGCACAGTAGTTAACTATATAACCACAATGAGGCAAAGCTTATTGTAGAAAATAGGGACTGTCGTAATTTGTATAAAAAAAATTACAATAAATGTTGAACTTGTTTGTTATTATTTCAATCTTTCTTTATTTATCACAATAAAAGATAAAACAAAAGGCATTTGAAAAATAGCTAAATGATTAAGGAACAGTAAAAAGTAAGTTTGAATGAAAATATGTAAATAAAAATGTTAAATAAAATATTATTTAATATCACTTGATTTACTTATGTTTTTGTTTGTTGTTTGCATGCAAATAAGTTTTCTTATACAAACTCTTAAATATTTTTGTCCCTTTTTTTTCTGACAACTTTACTTCCATCTTTATTGCATCTCTTTTTTAGTAGGGCCCCAAAACACAATTTTATTGTATTATACATGCTTTTTATGTGTTTTATTCACCAGCTTCAGTCTTCATAAAAACAGAATCCTAAAAATTGACTGTGTTTGTTATTCTGACTTGTGTAAAGAGATCCTTTGCCCAACTGAAAAGCTCTGAATTATAAATAACGGTGGGGAAATGTGTGTCTTCTGTGACATTCTGTAACTGTGACAACATCATTTGAACAATGTTCTTGTTGATGTACAGTGTTTGCATGTACCCTGCATGGTTTCATGGGATCTGTATTGACTGGAAGAGATCGCAAAGATGCCCTCCGAAGGCTTCTTAATAGAGTGACCTTTTCACGCCACTGTTCACATACCTCATTGACCTCATTTCCTCCTGTCACCGAGAGCCATTTAGTAAACGCACAGAAACTTTTCTCACTTGAGGTATGGTATTGCAGTAATATGCTTAATGAGGCTGTAAAATTATATTTTACTAAAGCACCCTGCTGCTGAATATACATTAATAACCTAACTATATTTCTGGTTTTGTATTTTCAGTTTATGTGTTTAGAGCGTGAAATACTCTCAAATTAATGTCCTCAACGGACACGGCCAGTGATTCAAGGCTAATTTTGACTTAAATATTCCATGACAGCTTACCAAAACTCTCTCAGAATGCTTCAACGGGTCTTCTGGTGATTATCAAAGAAAGAAAATGAATTCTTCTTCTCAAAGTGGGAGGCATTGTTGGATTACAGAGTGCCACAAACCTTTCAATTGAACTTTTAAAATTCCCCCATCTCAGTCCACACCATCCCAACAGTGTGCAATTGTCACTGAGCCTATATATATTAAGACTCTCAATTGGTTTGTGAAGAGCAAGCTCAGAAAGTCTATATTATCCTAAGGAGGATTTTGATGGTTTCACCACAAGCTATGTGGAGAGTCGAGCAGATGTTCCACTCCTATGAGGGTAAACAGTGTTTGTGTGGCGTGAAATGAATGCCAAGGCTTTTAATCGAGGGAAGAAAACACATTAAATAAAACCAAAGGAGAACTGCGGGTTCACTCAAGGTAATAAGACAGCGAGAGAGAGCCGGAGAAGAATTCTGCTGACAGAAACCCATTACGTCAGTTTTCAGAGCAATTTCAAGTGGATCCGTCAGGATAAAAAGAGCTGTAGGTTTAATCCGCATTGCCGAATCCACCAGTACGGCGAGTAGAAGTTCAGTATCTTTAGTGCGCGGGATTAGTTTTATAAATGACGTTTGAGTTACAAAGACGTCTGACATTTCATGTACTGAATGGAATGGGATTGGAATCTCTGTTATTAAGGTGGGAGTGTTTTGATTGTCTGAATGTGGGTTTTATGGGTCATGCTGCAGTAGTGTATAATTAAGGCATGAAAATAATTAACAATTATTAAGCAGTTTCCGGGATCAGATTCTCCATATTGATTTAATTTTCATTTATGTCATGGATACTGGCACAACTTAAACCACCAGCTGTTATTTTACACAGAACGTTGGCAAAAAAGGCTAAATCCATAACAAATGTGTGCTAGGCAGCACAATGGGAATTTTTTTAAAGAAAATAAATAAATAAATAAATAAATAATTTCTCATCTTGATGGGATTTAATTTCCCAGAGGACACCAAAAAGTTAGCCAAAAAAAAAAAAGATAATTTGTTCTGTAGCTTTTACTGAGGTTGTGTGAGAAAAACAGATGCGATCCATTTGGATGGGATGGAAATCGTAAAATGTCTGTGAAACACAAATGTTTCTGGCCTCCTCAGGGAACACTAGATCATTCTGAACAGGGGTTTTGTTGGTGGCACCTGAAAAACGGCCAATGCCAGTCAAGATAAACAATTTTGAGAACTGTTATGAATTTGTTGAGACTTACATGATTTAAAGTCCTTATCTTATCGTGTCTATGCCAGAGGTCATGGATGTGTTGCCAAAGTAGCCATAGAAAATGCAGGTTTACCTTTGGTCCAGTACGTGTAGGAGGAAAAGATTACTTACAGTTTCTTTGTTTTGATTTTGTTTTTCTAATTCTAATATTTATTGATGATGATGATGGCAATAATAATAATAATAGCAATAATAATTATTTTTTATTTATTTTTTAATAATTATTTTATTTATTTTTATTCTATATTGTGGTGTGGAAAGTGGAAAACGTTTGTACAGTATATACATATGCATTTGTATTTATTTTACATTATCTGAGGAATGATTTTTTCCACTACCTTTTATGAGAGTTAAGCCTTCATTTTCATATAAAATTAACTCGTTTATTCAAGTCAGAAATAATATTTAATATAACAACATCTATCTGATAGATTATAATATAATATAATATAATATAATATAATATAATATAATATAATATAATATAATATAATATAATATAATATAATATAATAGCTATTTATTTATTTATACACTACACTAAAAGTTTGGAATCATTAAATATTTTGTTATGTTTTTGAAGTCTCTTATGCTCACCCTGGTTACATTTATTTGATAAAAAATTATACAGTAAAAGTTTTCAGTGTCACATGATCCTTCAGAAATCATTCTAATATGCTGATTTGCAGGTAACATTTCTTCTTCTTATTAATGTTGAAAACAGTTGTGCTGCTTAATGTTTCTGTGGAAAACATGATACACTACCAAATATAAAAACATTCAAGAAAGTAATACTTTTACTCAGCAAGGACACATTAAATTTATCAAAAGTGACAGTAAAGACATTAATAATGCTACAAAAGATTTCAAATAAATGCTGTTCTTTTGAACTTTTTATTCATAAAAGAATTTTGAAAAAAAAAAAAAAAAGTATCACAGTTTCCAACAATGAAAATAATAGGAACCATTACTAATTGAGCAGCAAATCAGCTTATTAGAATTATTTTTTGAAGGATCGTGTGACACTGAAGACTGGATGCTGAAAAGCTTTGCATCACAGGAATAAATTACATCTTAAAATATATAATAATGGAAAACAGTTATTTTAAACTGTAATAATATATCACAATATTACTAATATTTACTTTTATGTTTAATGAATGCAGCCTTAGTAAGCATCAGAGAATTTTAAAAACATTCAAAACTTTTGACCGGTAGTGTACATGCTACATTAAAGCGATGTCACACGTTTTTAGGCCAAAACATTTTTTTTCACATACAGCAAACATCTCCTCACTATCCGATAGCTGCCTGTCCCCTGAACACACTGTAAAAAAACGCGGTCTCTGTAGTCGCCACAAGCTCCGAAAACAGCAATAAAAACAAACTGGTGCAGCCTGAACCATGAATCATAATAAACATGCTCCAGCCAATAACCGACAAGAATGATTTTAAATGCGCGTTCATGAATGTTTCAGGAAGCATGGAGGGGAGGGGGAGGGGGGGTCTAGCTAGCCTCTGTTTTGTTTGACAACACTTCGAACGTCATCAGGAAGTTACATCCACCCAGGATCGCTTAGAGAACCTTTAACTAAAGCATTATAAGGTTTTGAACAGGCAGAAAAAGCTCCTTAACAGCATATATTCACTTAATATAGTGCAGTGTGTGAGGCATCGCTGACAAAAAGATGCTTTGGCACAGCAGACTTTGAGCACAGTGCTTTTGCAAATGACCACTGACAAGACAAAGGCATCCATCATGTGAACTCCACTCAGGGGTTTTGACGAAAAGTGGGAGAAAAGCATTTGAGGCAGCAAACGGAATTTTACCCTTGTGAAGAGAGCCATTCATCAAACATTACAAGTGGCACCCCAGAGATGGAGACATGGAGATGTTATAGAGAGGTAGAATATTACTCCCGCCACAAGATTTCTGCAACTCATAACGAACCACTGAAATGTCCTTATTTCATTATGTATTACAATTTTAAATCAGCTGATATCTCAGGCTGCTGCAAGGTTATAAGAAAACCTAATGGACTCTCCAGGCCCTCTAACTCTAACTGCTCCGGCTGATTGTGGAGCTCTTGATGGATCCGCCCCACCTCCATCTCCTCCAAAAGTGTTTTTTTTATTTTTTTTATGTGTTTAATCCCAGATCAAAGTTCCCGGAAAAATTGGTTTGGATTTTCAGGGCTAATGGTGTGACTTTTTTCTGATGTCACAAGTGGACTGTTTCTCTTTATCTGCTTTCTGCAGGTGAACTCATGGTATTCTCTGACGGAGGTGGTCATAGTGGTGTATTAGGACATCACTGCATTAGAAGAACTGAGACAGAACCGTTGTGCAGTGTTTGATGTCTTTTTCATTCCCTCTAGGCCATGTGCAAGAATTCGCCACACCGAAACATCTGGATAACACTGAAATGTCTCAGGTTTAATTATATCCTCCCGTCATATATAACAGTAATTTTTAATTAAATTTAATTATTTATCTGGGAATTTGCATTAATTTATTTTTCTGAGTACAGGAATGTTAAAGTTTTTTTTTTTTTTTGATCAAACTGACAAAACTTCAAAAATGCTAAATAACTTTATGACAACTGGACAACTTCATTAAAGGTCCCGTTTTTCGTGTTTTTTTGAAGCTTTGATTGTGTTTATAGTGTGCAATATAACATGTGTTCATGTTTCGCGTGTAAAAAAACACAGTATTTTTCACATAATTTACTTATCTGTATACCGCTGTTTCCACTGTCATAAAAACGGGCTGATGACTTCCTTGTTCTATGAAGTCCCTCCTTCAGAAATACGTAACGAGTTCTGATTGTGCCAGCGGTTCCTGTGTTGCGCTAAACTGCTGTCGAATCACATCTTGCCCGGAAAGGTCACGCCTCTTACCATAACGTGGAGATGCACGCGCTCAGTGTTATTGTAAACATGTCTTTAATTTTACCCTATCAATTTGAGCCGGAATCAGACCCGGTGATTGGACTGCGGGATGAAAATAACAGCGTTTCGACGACATGGCGACAAACACACTCTACAAACGCAACTCTTGTGTATTCCTGTGGGCGGAGGTTAGTCAAAAAACTGTTTTAGTGACGTCATTAAAGAAGGAAGTAGAGGGATGTAGTCCAAACTGGCCGTTCGATGTAGGCGACTTCTGTTAAATAAAATATCTCGCTTGGCATTGAACTTTGAGCTTTAAAATTTTACAGATTTTATTTATACTCTGACAACAACATTACACACTAACTAAAGTTTGAAACATGGGATCACGAAGAACGGGACCTTTAAACTGGAACGAGATGAGGTCGTGTGACAAAACTGTAGCATATTACTGTTTGAAATGTTACATTTTGCCAGGTTTAAGCTTGTCATGCAAGTTCAAAATGCTCTGACTGATTTCCTCAGCAGGAGTTTTTTAATGTGTGCACCGTAGCGTAGCTATTAAATAATGTAACACATCACTTCACATCAGAAGCATTGGACGACAGAGTGTAGGTAAGTGGTTTACTAGGTATTTAGTTCAAAATCATTTTAAAACTGTATCATGTGTACTAGACATCACTTGTCACTTTTAATAAACAAATGTGATTTTATTACTTTTATTTTTATCGTATCAATGTATTTACAATAAGAAAGGTAAGTGATTATTTAAAAACAAGTGGTTGCCTGTTGCCTATTGCCTTTTGTTTTTGTCATGTTTTATGTCTGACAGCTATAGAGGCAGTAGCTCTGATTCAAAACCCAGTGAGATGCCTTGGTGTATACTGCCTACTGGCAGCAACCTTCTGAGAGAGTTTTATGTGTCAAGGAAACTCATAAGTGACTGATTTGGAACTGTCTACACATGGAGCAAGTCAGTAAGCCACACAAATAGAGCTCCTCACGCAGAGCACACAGGAGATTTTGACTCCAACAAAGGCTGATGTTAGCATGTTGCTACACAAACAGCATGAAACTCTAATATGCATTAAAACATAATTTCTAGTGGTAAAAGTTCCTTGTCAGAGAATGAACACTAAATGAATGAATGAACTCTGTATGCATGAATGAATAAAATAAACCCTGAATGAATGAATGAATGATCCCCGCATCCATGCATGAATGTATGAATGAATGAACCTTGCATGAATGAATGAATGAATGAATGAATGAACCCTGCATGCATGCATGAATGTATGAATGAATGAACCCCGCATGCATGAATGAACGAATTAATAAGTGAATAAACACTGAATAAATAAATGAATGAACCCTGAATGCATGCATGAATGTGTGAACCTTGTATGAATGAATGAACCCCGCATGCATGAATGTATGAATTGATAAATGAATAAACCCTGCATGAATGAATGAATGGATAAACCCTGCATGCATGCATGAATGAGTGATCCCTGCATGAATGAATGTACAAATGTATGAATGAACCCTGCATGAATGAATGTATGAATGAATGAACCCTGCATGCATGAATGTATGAATGAATGAATAAACCCTGCATGCATGAACAAATGAATTAATAAATGAATAAACACTGCATGAATGAATGAACGAACCCAGCATGCATGAATGAATTAATTAATGAATAAACCCTGCATGAATTAATAAATGCATGAATGAATGTATGAATGAATGAACCCTGCATGAATGAATGAATGAGCCCTGCATGCATGAACAAATGAATTAATAAAATGAATAAACCCGGCATGAATGAATGAATGAATGAACCCTGCATGCATGCATGAATGAGTGAATCCTGCATGCATGAATGTACGAATGTATGAATGAATGAACCCTGAATACATGAACAAATGAATTAATAAATGAATAAACCCTGCATGAATGAATGAACGAACCCAGCATGCATGAATGAATGAATGAATGAATGAATTAATTAATTAATAAACCCTGCATGAATGAATAAATGCATGAATGAATGTATGAATGTATGAACCCTGCATGCATGAATGAATGTGAATGAATGAATAAATGAATGAACCCTGCATGCATGAACAAATGAATTAATAAAATGAATAAACCCGGCATGAATGAATGAATGAATGAACCCTGCATGCATGAATGAGGGAATCCTGCATGCATGAATGAATGAACCCTGAATACATGAATGTATAATGAATTAAATGTATAATTGCACTGTAAAAAGGTGACAAACAACAAAATTATTACAACTTGAAAGCAGAATATTCAAATAAAAATTACAATAATGATACTACTCTGGACTGGTTCAATATGATTATTTTCAGTATGGACATCTTATTTTTATCTCTATTTGTGATCAGAAACAGAACCTATGGCCAGTTAGGCAGCCCACCAATAAAATTAGATCATCCAGCAGTACTTTGATTAACAATACAGCCTCCAGAAATAAACAAACTGTATGTGTGAAGGCCCATTTTGAGTCTAACCACAGCAAGGTATCTTAAAAGGCAGCATAATGTTGCTGCTTACCTTATTGAAGAGGTTTTGTGCAGGGATTCAGGAACATGACTTAAATGCTGCTGGCAGCTCACTAGGTTTTGGAACAGAGCTGTTGACTCTCTTCAAACGGTGCCTTGGGAAACCACTTCAAAAGACCGCACTTTGGTGTCATTTTCTACTTTTCCTGCTTAATTATAGTGACAATTTTAATCAATCAATGTGCTTCCAGAAGAATGACCAAATTAAACCTCTGCTGTTTACACCGAAAATGCCACTTCAACTCATTTTCTCACATGCCAAACAATTCTGACTGATAGTCGTAGAGAGACCAGGAAAAGAGGGAGGCTGATATAGAAATGAAGGGAGATTCTCAGCAGCGCTGCGTCTTTGTGCCAGCTCTGCTTGTTTCATGTTGAGAAGATTCTGACACAAACAGACAGATGGATGTGAGGTATCAGAGGGAGAGAAAACGAGGTCAAAAAGAAACTCAACAGGAAATGGAACAGAGGCCAGGATATCACAGAGCCAAACACTCTCAATAAAACATCACTCATCAATTGCTCACTTCATGTTTGCTTTAGCGGCATGAGAGACATGAAAGCTTTGGGTATAGGAATGGAATACAGATCAAAAAAGACCAGTTGAAATTAACCAGTGAATGTTGTGAATATGGTGGTAGCAGTATTCAGAGATGGTATACATAGTAAATGTGACTAGACTTCAGATTTAAATTCTGTTTAGAATTTTAAAAAAAGTTCATTAAAGTCAACATGTAATGTTCGCAATCCTGTTTATTTTTGTATTGTAATGTATTTCAGTGTAAAAAAAAAAATATGCCAGAACTTCATTTAATCCTTTGAGAAAGGTTTGGATGAATTGATTTTGATGCAAAAAAAAAAAGAAAAGATAATTAAAAAGAAATCATCTTAAAATAAGCAGAAACAAATTCACTATCAGATGAAATGTTAGTACATGAAAAAATAGTTGATAACTAATATTGTGGCAATATATTGTGCATACCTACACACTTAAAGTCGGCATGAAATTGAAGTTGCACCAAAATCACTAAATCTAAGCAAACACATACACACAATCACACATACATGGATAAAATAGAAAAAAGTGACAGAATGAAACCGGAAATGGAAACAGGGAATGAAACTATAAAAAGAGTCATTTAACCATGAAAAGAAACCATCAGCTTATTATTTTCAAAGCACCTCATTAAGAGGATTTTAATGCTTAGTTACTATATGTGATACTTGCATTGCCTTGGCAGCTGAAGCAGTCTGTGAAGTTTCTGAAGAAGATTTGATGGTTCCTTGAGTTGATGGCGTTGAAGTTCCAATTGATTTCTTCTGCGTTAAATGAAGAAATGATGACAAACTTGCATGGTTAGTTCGAATCTGCTATGGCTGAGAGAGAGAGAGAGTTCTCTTTTCTCTTGAGTAAGCACATGGCTGGTTGTAGACTGAGGCCTGCTGATGCGGCTGTGCCAGCCGGAGAGACCACGCAGGACGGCAAGCAGAGGATGCAGGGGAGAGCTGATGGTTGCCATTCAGTGATGGTAAAGTTGCAATTTTCTTCCGAGTCGGAATGAAGAAATTACAGTCTGACTCTGTTGAAAGAGTTCTCTGTCCCAGGTGGAGAGTGAAGACATAGCAGACTGTGGTCAAGGCCTGCAGGCTCCCATGGGCCCCAATGGGGTCCCACACTCACATCAACCAGAAGAAGCAGCAGTAGAAGCAAAAAGAGATGAGGTCACTGTAAAGTTGCACTTTAACTCTCCACGGGTCAGTGTGCCAGTGGTCAGTTAAGCTTTCAGAGGCAAAGTTTACGATTCTTTGTCCTTCTAGCAGGACATTTGCATATGTAATTTGATTGGGTGTTCAAGGGAAGAAACTTCAAGATTTTTATAAATGAGTCACAAGCTATGATGACTTTCACCTTGATATTTTAGCGCGGATGTATACCTAGCCGAATTGACCCTTCGCAAAGACCCGCCCCCCTTAGTTATTGTTGCTTTGTCCGACAAGCCGTGGCGCTGTCACACCACACAGAGGGAAAAATACATCGCGGAGCAAAGAGGACACTGACAACACATCGACAGACAAGACAAAGCAGGTTACTTCTGATATTAATCAAAGTCCCAGCTTTCAAACTGTGTAGTTTTTTTAAGAAATTCAAACAATAAAACCGTTTTGTTGCTCTTTAATGTGTCGTGACCATGATCGTGACAGATTGCTGTAGCGCCTCAGCTCAAGAGGCTCGTAAACCGATCATCTCTTCCTACGAGTCCATTTATAGCTTCAAATAAACATGAATGAACATGAGAATCAATGTTGTTTCAAACGCGGAAAGATGTCAATATACACAATTTTTCAAGTTTAACTCCACCGAGGTTAATCTTCTAACTCCTGACTGCTTTGTCGGACAAAATGGCGGATTCGGCGTTCTGATTGGTTAGATCGCTTGTCAATCAAACTCCCGGCGAAGGGTCAATTGCACTGTAGGGGGCGAGAACGAGTCTTCGAACCTGTGTGTATGCCAACTGTGAAATTACCACATCAAACGTGACGTGCTAACATGGATGCAGCTATGAAGCCGCCGGGTTTGCTTCAGGGAAAATTTATTTTTAAGAAGCCTCTAAATGGAAACCTCAACAAAACTAAGGTAAAGCTGTTACTCTACTGACTGTAAACAGTTCATCACGACCTCTTATGTAGGCCTACAGTTCAAAATTCATGTTTAACTGAATAAACAGTTAGTAAACACAAGTACATCTTATTGAACATAATTTATTTTCATCACCAATTATCATAGTAAAACAGCTTTCTCAAGCAGTTTGTGATGCATTTTGGAAACAGGAGATGAGCCCCTGGTCTAATGCGCCACCTGGCTTGAGAAACCCGTTCTGAAGGACTTACTTTTAGTCATTATTTGGGTAGCACACATATTCTGAATGCCTTCGGCAGAATTCAAATTAGCCATTTTAATCTAGATTAATCTAGATTAATTCCAAGATTACAGTGAGATTAATCTAGATTAAAAAAATTTATCTATGCACACCACTAGTGTATATATATATATATATATATATATATATATATACATATATGTATGTATAGGATTAAAAGGGTTTTTGTCCTTTTCAATGAGAATTGAGTTTTGAGAATTGAGTCAAAACTCTCTGCAATTTCCTTCTTGTAATAAACCTTATCTGTGTTTCTGTGCTACCACAGTAACCAGATGCCTGGTGTTAGCTGCATTTGGGGTTACATTAACTAGTTCATTCATAAAGCATGCATAAAACAAAATACAATGCAAGAGACACCATACAAGACAGTTATAATCATACACACAATGTTCTGGGATACATGTTCATTTGTAGAACAGTTTGTCTATAAATTGAGGCAGAAGAGTCTTTCGCCTACAACATACTACTCAGCTCACATACTGTTTTTCGCCTACTATAGGGTGACCATATGTGCCATTTTCCCAGGACACGTCCTGTCCAGGATTTCTAAGTTGCATAAAATGTAGTATTGTTTTCATATTTGCGGAAGGTAATGATTAAAAAATGATTTTACCAATAGCATGCATTATACAGAATAGACCAATCGTGGCTTGCGAGAAGGCTGGATCTACAGAGAACGGTCAAAGCATTGCAAATATGACAACATTTTAATGCATTGCATGAAGACTGTCAATAAGAACAGTGGCTTGCACAGACCTCCATTTAGAAATCACGTTCAGGGGGCACATCGATATGACCACTTTCACGATTAAAGAGGCAAGGGCTCAAGCCATTTTAGGCAATTTAGAAAACCTGGACAGGACGCGTCCTGGGAAAATGGCACATATGGTCACCCTAGCCTACTATATAAAATGGAAGTTCGGACAGAGCGAGGGTCAATGTTTAGTACCTGAATTAATCATGAGTTTAAATGAATGAGTTAAATGTAGGGTAGGCAATTTGTTTTATAAACACTTTTTGTTGTACTGGTTGAAACTTTCTTCACATCCTGATAGCAATCAATAATAGAAGTATTCTAAATATCAAAACATGTACATATATCTTCTGTAGAAGTCTCAGGCCCAAAAAATGTTCGTCCAATCATTTCATTCGGTCCAAATGAAATGATATGATGTCATAGCTGCCTGTCAACATATGTATTTCCATACCTCCGTGCCCGCACAGACATCACACGTCATCAGCCGTTCCGTAAAGGCTATGCAGAGTTGAAGACAGACAGCCACAGAGTGCCACAAACAAACAGCAGCTGCCTTTTACAGTTCCTTCTGAACCGAAACAACAAGCTTATGCTGCGTTCACATCATGTCGTAACCGTATCTATGAGATGACAACCCGTGACGTTCTACCTGAAGCTGTTCACGTCCTCAGACTCAGATTTATGTGTTTCTGTGTCAACACTATCAATGCCGAAAAGAATCAGCAGCAGTCAGGTGGTACAAGTAAGAGCTCTATAAGTTGTTTACGTTCATTATTATTGTAACATTGTGTGGTTTGAGACATGAGGTAATTAACACTGTCTCTCATGACGCTTTGCAGAATCTGCTGTGCGCGTTCATGTGTTTTGGAGGAGGCGTGGCTTTGGAGACGCTCTGAAAGGAGGGTGTTTTGTTCCTGAATTAATCTGTTTATGAACTATTATGAATGACTCAGAAACACACTCACAAAGTCATTCACTTGTTGCCATCTATGGTGTATCGATGTAACCTACAAATTTATACACCAACACTACTTCTGTAGCTATCCACACACAAACTCTCCAACCCCACTATATTCCTATCATAATCTCTAAGTACACACATCTCCACACAGAAAAGAGCCCAGTGGCATGGTGTTGTTGAACAGCAGTTTAACCCCAATGTTTATCTCTCTTTCCTCCTTCAGCACAGCCAACTAAAGCCATTGATTTTGCCCTGAGGGCTGGAGAGGATGAAGATGCCGTGTGGAGAGCAGAGTGGGTTGGAGTGTTGATGTTTGTATGCAGTATTAGTGGCTGTTGTACTCAAGCATCACACTCAAAGCGCCTATTGTGCAGTCCACAGTGAGATCAATGAAGTCAGAGCTGCACCTTCTGCACCTGCAGAAAGGGATTATTGAAAAAGTTTTGGAAAATACAATCACTGGGGAAATTTTGGCTGTGCTAATGTTTTTGTCATTAAATCTTTAAGCCGAGGGAAAGGTTCAATAGGGAATGTGACCAGCTGCTATTGTGCATTTATGAAGATAAATACAGTATTATGAATCCTTATAAGATATTACCAATTTCTCAGGTAAGAGGTGATCTGATTTCAGTCGTCCAAGCGAAATCTTAATAATAGCTACACTGGATAAATTATTTGGAATAAGAATAAATGTACTGCATGGCTGGTTTATTTGCATGTTTTACTGCCAGATTCACTAAAATGATTATGCAAGTGTGTTCCATTGTGCTACAATTGGCTCGTTACACTGTCAGTGCGATAATTCTCATCTGTTCACAAACTGAGCGGGTCAAACCGGTGAAAATGGACATAAGCAACTCATCCACTTTGCTACTTTTATTATCTTATTGCTACTTTTTTGGATGTCAAAACAAATTGAACTTGAAATGGTGATCTGTTCTTTATGACCCACAACACCCAGATCAGACTCGAACCTCGATCCTCACAAAGCACAACAGTTCTTTATATAGTTATTTATATTAACTTTACCTTTTTTTTTTCTCCACATAAACTATTTTCAGACAGAATGCCCATGGGCTGTTCACTAATCTTCTGATACATATTGCACTCAAAACAGCAGCATTGCAAGCTCCAATCTGATTGTCACACAACTTTCATCAAGTTTTTATCATTTCTTCAGAAAACAAAGTTTTAGGTAGCAACCTGTAATAAGACTTTTGAGTTTGTCTGGTTTGTTTTGTGGAATGTTTCATATAGCCTAGCTGAACTAACAAAGCCAAGGCTGTTTAATTTAGAGGACACAAACAGAAGGACAAAATGCATATACTTCGAATTCTCTGTTGAAAGGTTCAAAATGCCAAATGAATGAATGTGATTGAATCTTTGAAAGCTATTCAACAGTTTGTGTTTGAGGTTGTTTGTGGCAAGTCAATACATATTCTTTAGAGGTGAAACAGGAAATAGTTATTACTTAAAATTTGGATACAATTGATTACTAGATTAACTAACATTAACTAACATAATAAGTTAGTTAGATTAACTAACTTATTAATTCTGATCAGTTATCACAAGTGGTTCTCAATTAATTAATTTTACTCCAAAGTCCATTTGATGCTATTAAGAGCCTTCTGAAACAAAATTGGGCACAGGCAAAACATCTTAGAATACGTAAAGGGTTAGTTCACCCAAAAATGAAAATTGTGTCATTATTTACTCAGCTTTCTGTCCTGCCATAGACAGCTACACGACCACTTTGACGCTTCAAAAAGTTCATAAAGAGATCGTAAAACTAATCCATATGAATTTAGTGGTTTAGTCCAAAATTTCTGAAGAGACTCGATCGCTTTTTATGATGAACAGATTTAATTTAGGCTTTTACTCACATATAAACATTGATCAGTGAACATGAACAGATCCTGAATGACGCACAAGAACAAACCTCTTGCGGAAGCTCAAACATGCTGTGTAACACACAAGAATGAACCTTGTTGGTTCTCGTATACATCAAGCAAACATGCTTGAGCTTACCACAGCTGATGGTTGAGTTGATTAATGTTTACTTATTTACTTATAAGCCTAAATTCAATCTGTTCATCATATAGAGTGATCATGTCTCTTCAGAAAATTTGTACTAAACCACCCAATACATATGGATTAGTTTTACTCTCTTTATGAACTTTTGAAAGCTCAAAGTTTCAGTTGTGTCTGAGCTGTCAGATTTGCCATCATCACTGTCCTCGTCAGAGTTCATTTCCCAGTACATTCAGCAAACGATATAGTTTTGAGATCTTCAAATTCAATATTTTGATCGCTGATAGCTTCACCAGATCCATCAAATGAAAGTTACAGTTATATTTGATTGCGTTACTTGCTCTGCAGTAAATCACTGAGCCTTTTCACGTTTTGCTAATGATACATCCTATTCTTTCGTTTTCTGTCTGAATGAAACGTCACTTCATCATTGTGTATCAGACATTGCCACCTTGTGGAATAAAGGTGAATTGCACTTATTCAGTCATCAAAGATTCAATTATTGTTGTGCAGAAAAAAAAAAAAAAAAATACTTACACTGATTCATACCTCGGGTAGTTAGCGACCCTATACAATTTTTACAAAATATTTTCTTGTTATATTGTTTATAATGAACTGATTAAGGAATACTAGGTTGATGTCTAACTTTAAAAAACTAAATTATTACATTGCCAATGTAATAATTTAGGTAATTTAATTTACAATTACTGTTAGCAGTTTAATTGAAGGTAGAAGCAATGAACTCCCACTCTGAGTAGTGCGAGTACAACCGGAGGGGTTACACTGCTATTTATACTTAGTGCAAAGAAAATACTGATATTTTCACTTAGCGTAAATAGCATCGCTATTTGCACTTAGTACAAATAGCCACTGCCAAAATTGAATCAAAATACACAATTTTAAAGACTTTCAATGGAGAAAGAAGCTTATTGCTGCATTACAACATCTACCAGCAGATGCTAACTGGATGCTAACTAGCTAATGCTTGACTCCTTGGCCTGTACAAACTGTTGCAGAAACTGCTTTTTTACATGTTGGTCTATTATCACAGTGTCATTGAAAGCTACTATTATGCTAACAGCTAAAGGTAACATTGGCTCTGGAAGACTAAAAACAATAAGAGGGATGTTGATGCCCACTTTGAAAGGATTGTCCAACACGGATGAATCCCTGAAAAATTCTCAATTCTCTAAGAACTCAGTTTTACTTGTGAGTGAAACATTATTGATATCTGACTTCCTGTTTCAGGTTGACACAAGCATGTCTCTTGTTATGACCAGATCAGATAAGTTATGTATTTTACCCCCTGACGATACAGCTGAACATCCCTGCAGGGAAAATCACCAGCAAACTGAATGTGAAAATGCATACTCATTACTAGAAGGGTGGAAACAAATGACAGTGACTTACATGCGACAGCACATTAATTTGTGATTATTAACAATGGTGGCCATTGTGCGGCAGCATGCTAATTTTGTGGCGTTTCTAATGAGCTGTGACAAAAACTGCAAAATAACACAAAAAAGAACACAAGAGGAGGAAAAATGAGGGTAATCAGGAAGTGATTATAGTTTGTCACTTAATCACATGTCTCCAAGGGATGTCTCCATGTCTTAATTAAAGTGCCACAGCAACTTCATTTCACCTCCGGAGAAAGACAGCTGAAGGAAAGTATGTTATCTGTGATTATGGAACCAAAAGCGAGAAGGATAGACAAAGACACCTGAATGTATCACTGGATTTTGATCACAGATCAGGATATCAGGTTTCACAACAATGTCTGAGTTACATTTATTAACACAGGACGTCTTTCATGCACTGATTGGCATAGCGTTAGGTCAGTGTCACAGAAGGTCATGCTGAATTACAAGAATTGTTAAACACGCTGAAATAAACAAGACATATGATTTTATGGCTTGTGAAACAGAAAGAGAGAGAGAAAGAGAGATGATGCAGAAAGATAGCAATATAGAAAACAAAGTACAACTTTAACTAACCTCCTTAGGGAAAACTAGTCTGGATGGAGCTAAAGACAAATACTTGTGTGACCATACACCGAAATAAAAGCAGTGGTGCAGTTATTTTATTATTATTTTTTTTTTTAAACTGTTTTTCTGGAACACTGCAAGTACACCACACCAGTCTCCAATGCTTGGTACTGTCTCCGAATCATTTATCATAATATCCAGCCTCTTCTCAAACAAAATGTGCGACTACCCGCTTTCCACCAACACATCTGAACAAATCATATTTACTATCTCTAAATCAAACCGACACTTTTAGTGGGATGCATCTGATGTATTAAAGAATACTCATGCGCTTGCTCACAGCGCTGCCTGTGATTAATCCTGCATCCCATCGGCACAACCTGGAACTCCCCTAATGTGCTTGTGCTGTCGAAACGTTTTGCAGAGAGAGTCTGTCAGCTTTATGAAGTCAGACTTATTTAATGGAGTCTGCCTGCTGCTGTGTGTCTGTGAGGGGGAAGCGAGGGATGAGGGATGTAAGACGCAGTCGCTAGCCCTCTATCTGCATCACAAATGACGGGGAAACCCCTTGCTCGTGTGTCCATCACTAATCCAAGTTGTCAGTTTGAGTCCAGCCGCAGGACCGAATGCAAAACATCTGCAGCATCTGGTCAAGAGCAGTATTTAACTCATGGGGAAGAGTTTGTGTTTATCATGTGTTCGGCAAATGGCTAGCACGCAGTTGCTGGGTGAAGTAATCACTGACAGAAAAATTTGCTGTAAATTGGAGGTCAAAACAGTAACAACTTTGAAATCAGCATGTTAATTTAGTGGTGCTCGCTAAGAATATTAAATGTGCACTTCATGTTTTGTGCAGCAAAGATGATAAGCCTACCTCAAATTGAATGGTTTGTTAAAGCTGCCATGAAATCAAAATGTGTTGTTTTTTTGCAGTATTTATAAATGATTTATCCTACACATTATTTTTTAAATGAATAATTCACCCCAAAATTAAAATTATCTCATAATTCACCCTCAAGACGTCCTAGGTGTATATGACTCTATTCTTTCAGCCGAACACAATCGGAGTTATATTAAATAATATCCTGGCTCTTCCCAGCTTTGTAATGGCATTGAATAGAGCCAGAGTTTTTGAAGCTCCAAAAAGCGCATCCATCATAAAAGTAATTCAGTGGGTTAAAGGATTAGTCCACTTTTAAATAAAATTTTCCTGATAATTTACTCACCCCCATGTCATCCAAGATGTTCATGTCTTTCTTTCTTTAGTCGAAAAGAAATTAAGCTTTTTAATGAAAACATTCCAGGATTATTCTCCTTATAGTGGACTTCAATGGCCTCCAGATGGTTGAAGGTCAAAATTACAGTTTCATTACAGCTTCAAAGGACTTTAAACAATACCAGACATAGAATAAGGGACATAGAATTGGTGACATCATAAACCCTTGCTATTAACATAAACACTGCCCCCGGGAACACGCAACAAAGTGGGCGAGGCCATGTGGCGCAGCAAAATGGAAGTGGAAGAGTTGTGTACACCGGACGCGAGCGGCACGACGCGACGTGTCAAAAGATAATAGAACCCATTATAATCTGTGATATTTTCTACACTGGATGCGGCGCTGAAGACAGCTTTCACAATCTACACGATTTTAATGCTGGATTTGCACAAAAGCTATTACTGAAAGATGAAGCAGTTCCCACTTTAAAAACAGAAGCTGCTGTTTATTGGCTTCAAACTGTAAGTACATTTTATTGTTTGTACATGTCTTTTAAACGTAATGTTATAGTTCTGTTGCTATTTTTAATGCATCAAGGAGATATACAAAGAGCAACTTGTTTTTGCTAGCCAGTTAGCTAAGTTCTAGTGCAACAAACACCAACAAACGTCTCTGTTCACAGACAAACAGTTGTTCCTGCTATAAATTAAACGATACCTTTACAAAAATGCGACTACTCAGTCATGTATTCGGCTACAGTAAAGCTTTAATCAGGATAAAACTGTATATTGAAAGCTAACAAACAGCAGTGACAGCATATCTAAACACTTTGACACAAATACTAAATGAAATACCATTCATAAACATCCTTTAAAAGCCACGATTGCAGAGGTTCTGCCTGACCCTCTTCATCTGGGTCTGATTCGGCTCAATTTGATACAGCAATACAGACGCCATTATTTATATTTCCAGCTTAGCGCGTAACTACAAATGGTAAGGGGCGTGTTGTTTCCGGACGCTTCAGTGAATCACGATACACTGGGCCAGCTACCAACCTGCCAACCAATCTGAGCACATGTGTATTTCGGAGGGAGTGGCTTAATAGAAGCAGGAAGTCAAACGAGCTGTTCATATGACAGTGGAAACAGAGGTATAGAATAAAGCTAAAATATTTGAAAAATACAGCGTTTTCAAAAAAACAAAGCATTAAGACATGTTAAACTGTGCCCCCAAAACACAATCAAGCCTAGAAAAAAACCACTGAACCACCCCTTTAATTTCTTTTCGACTGACGAAAGAGAGACATGAACATCTTGGATGACATGGGGGTATGACGTAGCTCATCTTCCCTTATATTGAAATCCTCCAACAATTTTCTTTAAAACTGCTCATTTTAGACTTCTTTTTTAGACTTTATCAATTCTTACCTAAGCTTATGCTACGCCTACATCATACGTCCAACATTTGCTACCTATACTCTCCTGTGAATTCTGGGTTGGATTATTTCATTAAAGACTATGTGTGCTAAACATAGCAACCAGCTGTGAAAGAACACAGAACCATACTGAAGAAATTTTTGCAATCTTTTTCCCCCTTTTTTTTGTTTTACAATGGACCTGCCTGCCATCTAATTACTCTGCTTGGAGCAGGGGGACTGTCCACTGGAGGATAGAGAGGATTTATCGATTTAGTGTGCCTGACTCTATATCCAGACTGCTTGCTCTGTATCTTTTTCCACACCAGCCTTAGCAAACAGTCCAAAGCACGCCTTCCAGTGGATGGCCTAAGGTAAGATTTTGCCATTTTTGTGGAGTGGGAGCTGGTAATCAATGGATCTGCATTCACAATTGGCCCAGCGGAGGACTTTACCAGCCCCACTCTGGATCCAGAGAACAGCCATCCATCACCTCACTGCAAGGATAAAACGCCAGAGCCCACCGCAGACAGAGAGAGTGAGCTTGCCGTGAACGAGCCAGACATGAGGACTGAGCCTACCATCGCCCAAGAGACCGAGCCCCAAAAGAGTCTGACTAGGGCTGTGTTCCAGTTTGTTTTTATGCCCTTCTCTTGCTAACTTCACTCAGACTCGTTGACTCGGATGTATGTCATTGCTTACGTTGCATGAGTGCGAATTAGTTGCGAATGAGTAGAGAATTAGTTTTACATTGAAAAATTACACATTTCCTATTTAACAACTGCATATTAGCAACACCTTGGCAACCGCCCACAACAAATAAGACCTTTACACTGGGTAGGCCTAAACACAAGAATCATTACAAACCAGCATTTGTTTATTGTTTGTTTTGTTTTGTTCTGTCTTGTTTGAACTTTCAGAAGAAATATCGCCGCTTATTGAAACATTTACGTAATTTCTGTTCTCTTGAGATATAATAAACCTAAGAAAATGAGGCTAGTTAAAAAGGAAGATTCAACCATAAGAAAAAAAATCTTTTTCCAGCTCAACGAAGCTTATTGTAAAAGCAATAAAAAGTGATTTTAATGAGCACTGTGCCCCTGGAAATAATGCGTAATGATGCATAATACAACAATCATATGATATGCTGTACTACTCCAGCACAAATATTAGAAAACTGAGCTTGACAGTGTACAGTAGCTCTGACTGTGAAGACTGCACAGAAACAAATTAGAGATCCAATGAATAAATCCAGCATAAAACAATGGGCTGTCTTTTTGCGGATGTTGTGAGAGTCCATCTTCCAGCTCTACTGTGGACTTTTGCCTTTGATAGTAATATGAAAGAGAGCGTATGTTCACTTTCATCTCTACACATTTTTTTTCCTGTCTTATCTTTGCAAATCAAAATTTTAGCAAGCTTCCCACTGCCACAAGGCAGCGACATTTTCTTCACAACAAGAAAGCAACTGGAAGATGGAGTCATTTTAAAACACAGAGGGTTTTGATCTACACGTTCTTTTGCACAACATGACTAATGATGTTTGAATGGGCGCATTGTTTCGTTTCTGTGCTCAGTGACTGTTAGCGTGGAAACTAATAGGTGCAGTAACATTTAATCCTGATCGCAGATCATTAACATAATCTTTCTTTATCTGTTAAAGGTGATGAAATGCCATTTCAGTCATTTCCCGATGTTGCTATCTAAATTAGTCCGCCACACTTCCCTTAACCCTCGTCCCTATGGGGAAAGAGAAAGCTATTCGTTAGCATTCCCATTCATCTCCCAAACCCTTCACTGGCAAATATAGAAAGACTTTTTGGGGGTTCAGATGTAGTTACACCATCTACCAGCAGGAGGCTCACAGGATCATGCTAACTAGCCAGCTTAGCAGACAGAAATGACATTAGCATAGAAAATAATAGTTATTAAAAACTTATAGAAACTGTTCTGTTGACATTGAGACCTCTTAAGCCCCTTTCAAACCTTATGATCCTATCAATATGAAGTGGATAATCTCTGGGATGTTATTGAGCTCTGAGATCAACCACAGGGAAAAAGGGAAACGCTCATGGGGCGTAACGTGCCTTTGATATATATTGTCTGAGTGCACGACAAACTAATAAGATATTGGCATAAAATCGCTAGCTGCACGACATCTCTCTCTGGAGACGTAAGTAATGAGAGGAGATCAAACCCAGTTTGAGCTCTGTAGCTCATTCTTGACTATCTGCTGAAGTGAAGACACTTGGAGAGATAAGGCAACACTGACACCTTGATTAGCTAATTTCCCACCGTTAATCAGGTTTAGGAATCAGGCACAGCTGGCTTGACAGGTGACAGCTAAACAAGTTTGTATTCACTTAAATTACACAACTGAGACGGGGCTTATCATCCTCTAATGGCCTATTGAGGAATTGATTTGCCTCGTGTTAAGGCCACTCAAGCTTGCCATGTCGGTTTTAAAACTCACTTCTCCAGCAGCACCTCAGACAGTCCCAACTGAGGCAAGTCTTGCCTTTGGATTTTTTCTTTGTCAGCTGAACATTAATGTGTCACTACAAATAAAACCAATTTTCTAATGATAACAATGCTGCCGCATATTTCTAGTCTGAAGCAGCCTTTCTCAAAGTATTCACTCCCCACAGAGTCTCTAAGCAGTTTTGTCTGACAGCTCCCTATGTAGGTAGCATTTTAAGGCATCATAGTTGCTCTTCTGACACAAAGGTTGTTCCAAAAGGTAGGCAGAATAATACCTAATTTTAATGTGAAATAATACCTAACATAAAAATACCTAATTTTTGCCAAATTCTCAGGCAACAATGTATGGGCCTGTTCCCACGCTTAAAGTCACAAATTTTTCAAATGTCATGAGACTTTGTAATTTGTAATCACAATAACTTCCCCTCCCTCTTGCAGCAACATCTCTTCTCTTCTCTGATGAAATGTTTACTGGTGCAAGGTCAGGACAACCTGTCACTCACATGAGTTCCACCAATAGCAAACCACAGCCATCCAACCATCCAATCAATCCCCCATCAACAAAATCAAGTCTCATCCTACATTTTTTTTCATGTTCCAGAAGTTGTTTCCTTTGAATATACCTCATAATAGGGAAGAAAAGACTATTGAAACTTATGTTTAATGCTGACTTTACGGTTGTAACGTTTTATCTAAGAGATGAAGAAGTTTACAGTGAATTCAGTAGTTACTAGAGAGTTATCATGTTTTTCACTTTAGAATACTGATCCAAATAATTAGTAATTCCTTCTGAAGGATTTGGTAATACTTCAGTCATTACTAGTGAGTTACCATGACCTTTACTTTAGAAATAATTATACATTATGCATCATTCATGTTAATTATGAGTTCTTAGTTCTTAGTAGTTCTCTAGTAGTTACTGATTAGCTAATGTTCCTGTGTACTTATTCATTAATGAAGGATCAGTATTCTAAAGTTTTACCCAAAGCAGTAGCTTGACTGCAGTTTAACTATTTCAAATTATGATTAGCATGCAGCTTTGCAAGCTACACATTCAAAGTAGGTGTGTGTGAGCTATGTATGTTTATGCAAGGTTAAAATATTGTGTTTTTAGCTTAGCAACATGCTAATGGCAAATTCTTTTGAACATGAGTAATGGTATTTGTATGACACAAGAAGTTTCTGCCAATGTAGAGTGTTCTAAATTGGTCACTTAAATTGTTTTTTCTAAGTTAGTCTGCTATGTAGGCAGTAGACAGCGAGGCAACTTACTAGTTTTTGGAGCAGATCCAGTGTTTGGGAGAGAGCTGTTTCACACTCCTTTGGGTGTAAAGAAGCCATGTACACACTATTGTACGCTTCTCTATTTTTGTCGTCTGATTAATGTTCCTGGCCGCTTTGGAGACTCTCAGATCTATGGCTTCTACTTAAATATATTTTTCAAGAGAAGCGACACCTTTGTGTATTTCCTGTTCTATTTCATCTATATGTCTTTTTCACAAGTGCACCAACAAAATAATTTCTATCATTTTGTTAAAGTGTCTTAAATTTGAAGTGTATAATTTCTGTGGCATTAGTGTCACCAAATGGAATTGCAGAAATCACTGGCTTCTTGAACAATCCCCTGTCTTCCATTAGTCAGACAAACAGATAGTCCTGGTGGACTAACCATGCATGTGCACTACACTTACAGAGAGGAACATAGAAAGGTAGAAATATTAAAGAGGGGCAGTCATATAGCTTGATATTTAAAAGGTGAAGTGCTTGGCACATGCTTGGCATATGGAGAAATGACACCATCATTAACAACAAAACCACTGAGAAAAATGCTGACAGATTACTTCACTGAAAGCCTTTCCCTCCTCAAACATTTTCTTAAAAGCCTTGCCAATTCTGCCAATAAGCTCATTTTCAAATGCTAAAATGGCATGTGACAATTATTAGTTTATTAAAGCAGGGTTTCCCAATTGGGGGCTCATGATAGCACTGTAAGTGTTTCCTGAGATAAAAAAAAAGTATAATTAAAAAGTTAATGTATAAAATTATAAATGCATCATGTGATGGCAGATGATGCAGCCACACATTAGTATGGTAAATGAGATAATGCACACATCTTCCTCTCTTGTTTGTTTACACAATATTGTGATTGGTAGTAGTATACTTAGGCCTGGTTTCACAGACAGGGCTTAGATTGAGCCAGGATTAGGCCTTAGTTCAATTAGGACGTTTAAAGCTGCAGTCCATAAATTTTGCATCTTTGTCGCCATCTCTGTTTAAAACCTGCAATTGCAGTTATTTGTGGAATTATCATCTTTGTTTGTGCATCAGCACAGCTCCTCAGCGTGGATGAATCTAATGTTTGCTGTGAGTCACCGCACCGGTATGGATACTTGGGAATAACAGATTCTACGTCTTAGAAGTATGACCAAAGTAAGAATTTTCAGCGGAAAATGTCATCTGAACAAGTAAGTAACATGTCTGCCACTTTTGTTCTGACCATAAAAAGCATTAGGTCTGCAAATGGTGATTAAATCTAGCGATCGCTTAGCTCAGATCACGCCAAACTGTGAAAATTATTATTAGGGGCCAAGCACCGAAGGTGCGTAGGCACCTATTGTATCCGTTGGCGTTCTTTTTTTTCTTCTTTATTATTCTTCTTCTTCTTCCGCTCTGGAAGTCTATGGCAGCCCATAGAAACGCTTGAGGGAAAGTTACGAAATTTGGCACACAGTTAGAGGACAGTCTAAGCTATGTCCATAGCAAATTTGGAGTCTCTAACTCAATCCCTCTAGCGCCACCAGCTGTCCAAATTTGCACTTATGTTTATGTTAATAACTTTTGAACCCTAAGGGGTAGAAACAAAATTCTTTTTTCCTCTGATTTCTTGGGTCAAGACGAATCGATAGCATGCCATTTTCCGTCATGAAAATTTTTTCGCCATTTTGAATTTTCTGAAAAACCTACTTTTTCGAACTCCTCCTAGGCCGTTACTCTGATTTTCACGAAAATTGAACCAGATCATCTTCAGACCATGCCGACAAAAAGTTATGGATTTCAAGTTGATTTCTCAAACCATTTTCGTAAAACATGCGAACGAATTGTACGTAGTGCTTGCAAAAATAGACATAAGGCTGTATCTCCGCAACGCTTTATCGTATTCAGACCAAATTTGGTACATGTCATCACAAGCATGACCTAAGGCATCATTTCGGCGCAGCGCCACCTACTGGTGCGGAGATATGAAAAATGGCTATTTTTGCTTATAACTTCTGATGGTTTTGTCCAAAAATCATAAATTCGGTCTCTTTGGATTCGGGGCATCATGCGGAGTCGAACGATATCCAGTTTTCCCATATCGGACATTTTGGCCGTCTGCCATTTTGAATTTTGTGCTAAAATGCTGTATTTTACGAACGCATTAGCGTATCTTTACAAAACTCGGTATGGTTCACCAGCACAATGACCTGAAGGAGCCTGAGAAGTTTCAGACCAGCGCCACCTTGTGGTCAAAAGTTATAACAAAATTTACAAAAATGCTAATAACTTTTGACAATTTTAACCGATTGTAATGAAACTGGTCTCAGTAGATTCATTGGGCCATACTGAGAACATAGATATGAAATTTGCCAAAGTCTGATGAACGTCCTGTCCGCCATATTGTTTTTCTTTGAAAACCTACTTTTTCAAACTCCTCCTAGACCGTTGCTCCAATTTTCACCAAAATCGAACCATATCATCTTCAGACAATGCCGACAAAAAGTTATGGATTTCAAGTCAATACATCAAACCGTTTTCGTACACCGGAGCAACGAATTTGAGGCGTGATGCAAAACACATTCTTGAAGCTGTATCTTTGCACTGCTTTATCATATTCAGACCAAACTTGGTACATGTCATCACAAGCATGACCTGGGGCATCCTGCAGTGTTTTGGCACAGCGCCACCTACTGGAGTGGAGATATGAAAAATGGCTATTTTTGCTTATAACTTCTGATGGTTTTGTCCAAAAATCATATATTTGGTCCCGTTGGATTTGGGGCATCATGCCGAGTCGAATGATTACCAATTTTCCCATATCGGACATTTTGGCCATCGGCCATTTTGAATTTTGTGCTAAAATGCTGTATTTTACGAATGCATTAGCGTATCATTACAAAACTCGGTATGGGTCTTTGGCACCATGCCCTGACAATACACAAAACGTTTTGGCACAGCGCCACCTTGCAGACAAAAGTTATAACAAAATTTACAAAAATGCTAATAACTTTTGACTATATTAACCGATTGTAATGAAGCTGGTCTCAGTAGATTCCTTGGGTCATGCTGAGTACACAGATATCAAATTTGCTATAATCAGCTGAACTTCCTGTCCGCCATATTGTTTTTCTTTAAAAACCTACTTTTTCGAACTCCTCCTAGACTGTTGCTCTGATTGTCACCAAAATTGAAACATATATAATCTTCAGACCATGCCGACAAATAGTTATGGATTTCAAGTTGATACGTAAAACAGTTTTCGTATACCGGAGCAAAGAATTTGAGGCGTGATGCAAAAATGACTCTTGAAGCTGTATCTCTGCAATGCTTTGACATATTGACACCAAACTTTGCAAATGTCATTGTCACCTCACCCTGACAATACCACATTAATTTGGTCACAGTGCCACCTATTGGTCGAAAGTGATGAACCAGTAAATCTTCATTTTTGATCATTTTTCAGATATTTTGCCTAAAATGATCTTAATGGGTCTTTAATTGCTCATTGTTGCAGTTGGTCTGATGCTCCCAGCCATGTTGGCTGGCTTCTTGTGCCGTTTTTGTGCTTGGCCCCGTAATTGCTGCTTGCAGCTATATTTAATGTTATACTTTGTTCTCAAATTGTTAATGTTAACAACATCAGCATTGCGTGACTATGCGTATTTAGTGTGTATTAGCATTACCTGTAGATTTCAATTTCTGTAGCCATTCCGCAGTCTGAAGTCTTTTATTTTTGACTACGAGTGAATCTCCAGTCATCACTGATGATTTTCATTTGGACTTTTCTGGATTACAATCCGGCATCAGAATAATAGATTTTATTATTCCAGCTGCTCTAAGAAAAGGCTATAAATCATCCACGACCTGCATCATCCTCACATGCGATATAGCCTACTAGCTGGGACTCCTTCTTTCTGTTTACAGACATGATGTAATGACACAAAGATGAATGGCTGCATGCTTGAATTTCCCATGAAAACCCACCAGTACCAATTTTATTATAAAACATTATTACGAGCTTAACGTTGTGAATGGGGCTCAGGTAAGGAGATGGTTACTTTCAGGTAAAACAGCTCAAACATGCAGTTTAGCCTGGGATTAGGCTTAAGCCTTGTCTGTGAAACTGGTGGCATATGATTAAACAGTTGCAGATCACAATATTTCATAATAATGAGACACACAGAATTTCTTCTTTTAGGAGCTTGCATTGTAGCGTAGCTAACTGCTTTTGTAAAAGAATATCTTAAATAGTCTTTTTAGACTAAAATAGATTAGATTCTGAGTATTTTGTAGCTTGCTAAACTAAAATGAATTTTCAAATGAACTTCCCCAACACTAAGCCTAACATCAGCATCCATAACCTCAACATCAGCCGCTTAAAGAGAGAAAACTAGCTTGTACGCAGGAGGTCTCCTGCACGGGTGGGAAATGACCTGATCTTCAGCAGCTTGACACCCACTCCGTCTTCAGACCCAGCATCGCTCTTTGTACGTTACGATCTCTTTCTGTTCCTAATGACTGCACATGGAAAAGAGCTGAATGCTTGATCAATGAGAAATCGAGGTTACAGTGGAAAACGCTCTGTGAAATTTGCATTGCTTGGAGGCAAATGGTTGTTTCGGTCTCAGCGTGAGATATTTTCCACTGTCATAATCACTGCTGTCATCATCACCATCAACATCATATTCTTTCCTTTTTTTTCCTCATTTCCTTTGCCCTCTTTGTAAGTTTCATCATTATCATCATCATCATCATGATCATGAACAACCTCCTCATAAGCATTACATTCACATCATTATGTCAAAGCTTCATGGAGGAAAGACAAAACTATTTTCACAGCAAACTCAGGTACTTTTTTTTTTTTTTTTTTTTGCTGAGTGTCACAAACTGTTTGGGTGTGCAGTTTGTGTCTAGCCACTATTTTAAGAACTTCTCATTAAAAATGTATATTACAGATTTCTGAACGGCCAAAGAGCCATGCATGACTAAATGATAACATTGTTGCAGCACTGAGAACACCTTACACTCTGAGGCAGAGCTACTCTGCTTCAGAAGCCAAGAGGGCCAAACAGCAACATATATAAGGCTTGATGTATAATAAATAAGGCTTACATATATAATTTAAAGGCTTATGCTTAAATGCTTGAAATTTGTTTTGTAGACAAATTTGAATTTTGCCTACAAATCACTTTCTTTATGAAACTAAAATGAACCAATAACTAAAATCTAATCAAAAGCAACTGGAAATGAGTGAATTGGGCATATAGAGCTAGAAAAGATGCCAATAAGTGTTTGGCATATTTGGAAAATATATATGTAAATTTATATATAAATTGAGGTCCCCATGAGGACTAAATAATGTTTTTTTGTTTGTTTGTTTTGTTTTTTGGAAAAACACAGAATGTTTTTGTGAAATGTGTACACTCTAAAAAATGCTGGGTTAAAAACAACCCAAGTTGGGTTGAAAAGGGACAAACCCAGCGATTGGGTTGTTTTAACCCAACTGTTGGGTTAAATGTTTGCCCAACCTGCTGGGCAGTTTTATTTAACCCAACTGTTGTTTGAAAATGACTTAAAATGAATCTAAAATGAAATTAAAATGTTCATTTATTAAACATATTAATAAATGTTAATTTTCAAGATATTTTGGGTTCATTTTAAGTAGGCAATACTGTAATTTTTAAACAATAGTTGAGTTAAGTAAAACTACCCAGCAGGTTGGGCAAACATTAAACCCAACTGCTGGGTTAAAACAACCCAATCGCTGGGTTTGTCCATTTTCAACCCAACTTGGGTTGTTTTTAACCCAGCATTTTTTAGAGTGTAAGGGTTAGGTTTAGGGGATAGAATGATGCGAAGTTTGTACAGTATAAATATCATAAAACTCATTATGTCTATGGAAATAATCACCATTTAGGTACAGAATAGAGTACCTAAGTTGGAAGTTAACTCAGGAAAAGTTCACTAAACATACTGCTGTCTCAGGTTTAGAGTGTCAAAACTAGCTGCTAATGTTTACTTTAATTTCTGTCTCATCTTGATATTTTTGATTCACATTTCAGCACACTGTTTTATGAACCTGCCACAATGTAATGCAGGCTTTGCTCAAAGAGGCAGAGAGTGAAAGTTGTGGCTGTTCCATTTATGTTGGACTGACAGGAAAAACATAACCTTAAGTAACCATTGTTACTTATAGTCTTAAAGGGACAGTAACAAAGACCGAGCTGATCAATTCAATTCAGTAAGGGTTAGTGAGATGGCTGGAGGAAAAATGGTCATATAAAACTAATTTATAATTGAGTAATGGTATGAAGTATTTTAAAGATGTAATTATAAATCATGCAATTATATTATAATTTATTTAGTATATTTTATATTATGATATAATTAATTTACAATTCATTATAAATATAATTAACTCTTTTCCCACCAAACACGGAATTTTCTGTTATTTAAGATCCTGTTATTTAAAACCCTGCCAAACACTGAATCCTCAAATTTTCCGGGTTTCCATGTTTTCACTGTTAGCCTGTACACTCGGCGGCGCTATTACGCATCATCTGAATGAGTACAGAATCTCCTGAACGAATTACGACAAACGAGGAAGACACAGAAACATGCATATGAAAAATAATGCGATCATCAACAATAACAACATATAAATGAAAACTGCCTAATGTTACTGAGTGAAATGTCGATCCAGGAAGTGGTAGGACTGTGCAAGCTTTGGGGGTGTTGATGGAAGCGATCTACTGCATCTATGCTTTGATCATCGTACTGAATATGATTCAGATGTAGTGTTTGATAAAAACACGATTTTCTCAGCTTTTTGCTCAAAATGTTGCTTTTTTTAATGAAACTTACCAATATTAAGGTGTGGATTAAAAAAAATGCTTTAAGTTAGAATAAAACAGATTTTTGTTTTGTTTTGTTTAAAAGTAGTTCTTTATTTTGATGTATTGCATGTTCAGATATTCATACAACAAAATATTCTGGGGCCCATGAAAATATAGTCAAAATTATCAAAAACGCTGGCGCTGGCTGGCAACTTCTTTCAAAAATGCTGGTGGGGAAAAAGTTAAAGCTGCAGTCCGTAACTTTTTTTGGTTAAAAATGATCCAAAATCAATTTTTGAGCAAGTACATAACCAGCCAGTGTTCAAAACTATCTCATTATCTTAGCTTGATTCACAACAGTAAGCTTGTAATAATGTTTTATAATAAGAGCGACATCGTGGATTTCCGCGGGAAATTTGAGCATGCAGCAGTTCCTCTGTGCGTCATAATGTCACGTCCGTAAACAGAAAGGAAGGAGTCCAGGCTAGTCAGTTTTATCACGTGAGGATGCAGCTAGTAACGGATCATTTATAGCCTTTTCTAACAGCAGCTGGAATAATTAAACTTATCAGTTTGATGGTGGATTGTAATCCAGAAAGGTCCAATCATCAGTGACAACTGGAGATTCACCCGTAGTCAAAAAGCAAAAGACTTTGGACTGTGGAGTGGCTACAGAAATTGAAATCTACAGGTAACACTAATATACACTAAATACACAGTCACGCAATGCTGATATTGTTAACATTAACGATTTGAGAACAAAGTATAACAGTAATAATAATTTGAGCTAATAATGAGCTAAGTGTTCGTTAGATTTAATCATCATTGGCAGCGCGATTTATTGTTGGCCTAATGCTTTTTTCCTCAGTTGGTCAGAACAAAAGTGGCAGAAATGTTACTTACTTGTTCAGATGATATTCAGATGGATATCATCTGAACTTACTTGTTCAGATGATATCCAGTGAAAATTCTTATCTTGGTCATACTTTCAAGACGTTTTTTTTTTCAAAAAAAATCATTTTATTTTTTGTTTGGAAGTTTGAGGCTGCTCAAATTACTTTTGACATCTTTGAGTTAGTCTGCAGATGAGTGAAATGATGTTAGTGTTTTTTAAGTTTGTATTTTATGACTCACAAAGTTTGTTTGCTGGGTGAAAAACTTTGCTAGTGTTCTGGAAGAACAGAATGGTAAAAGTATACTAAACAATGCATTTGAGACTAATCCAAAGAGGAGGTGATTTGAGACAAGGCTTGTTTGTTCAGGCCACTATCATTTCATTTCTTCTAAATGTGCCTCCGTCAACATACAGAAGCCACAACAAAGCCCTGAATTAGCATTATCACAAAAGTGAAATACATATAATATTCAAAAAGTTGAACAGATTTATATCCCTTTTGCAGAGACACATTCTTGCAGCCGAGTGTACATAAAATGTACATAATCAGAGAGCTATCAAGATGCATGAAGTGTGTGTAAAAAGGCCCTAAGAAGTTCAAACAGCTTGTAAACGTATCATTTACAGCCCTAATATCATTAAGCATTCATAATTTTGTGCCTTGGAAACTATTATGTAAAAACACAGCTACAAGTTGCACCTAATATAAAACGAAAGCCAATATTCTGTGAATATTTACATGGAGCTGTAGGTTCTGCAGCCTCAGCAGTTCAGGTGTAGCTGTACCCTGTCACGGAGGCAATTGTTAATGAGGTGCAGAAGCATAAAGTCTTAAAATATTTCTCAGAGCTATAGATAGACAGCAGACGGCGCGTCGCCTCAGGCGGGATCCATTGAGAATGTATGTGGCATCTTCGTGGCAGTACAGCAGAAGCGTTGGAGAGATCTTGACAACTGAGTGACATCTGTATTCATATTCCTCCTCGGCCTGTAGCTGGTGTGAAATATTCATTGGCTGCTTAGGGTATGTAATCGGTTAGATATACTCTTGAGCGGGTGGATGCCATGAATTAGTAGACTTCCTGTGAAGAAAAACTTGAAGAAATATATAGAATAATAATGAAACGGTAAAAATACATATTCTCGTGATTTTCTCACATTGTGCTTAAAATACCAGCTGCTGCTTGACTTCTTGACTGCTTGTCTGTATGTAATTTTTTTGACTAAAGCATAAAAATACCATAACTTTGCAGAGATTTTGGAAACCTGCTAAGTTCAAATACTTGCAACAACAATGCAACAACCAATTTTCTTTTTATGAAATGTGTGTTCTATGTCAGAATGTTTGTTTTTGGTGTGGTCTGTGTGATCCCGCCCACTGCCAATTTACCCAATAGTATTTCAACACTCCAGGTTGCCAGTTGGCAGAAACAGTGTCATAAATTTCAGATTCTACCTGACCTAAAAAGCATTGGGAATAAAAACATTGCAAACATACACATTAGCTTATTAGGCTATTAGCTAGGTTAGGCTTGTTATTGCGTATCCTCAATCTGGCAACCCCCCATGAGCATCGAGTCTGAGGAGGAGGGAGCAGGGAAAATGACTGACTGCAGTACCTATTTCAACAGCGATAGTTGTCAATATTTCATTCTGCACTTTTAACTAGTGTAACCAGCAAGGCTTCGCTGGTCAAACAGCTTCACCAGATTATCTTCTATTTTTGCTGGAGAAACTAGACCATCCTTAAACTGGTTTAAACCAGCCTAGATCATCTTGAACATTCATGCTAATCTAACAGTCTTTAAAATAGGAGACACACAGGTTTAAGATTTTTTGTGGGATTTTTGTTAAATATTTGTATGTGTATTTCAGCTTGAGTTTCTGTCAGATTCATATTAATAGCAGTTTTAAAGGTGCCCTACATTCAAAAATTGAATTTACCTCGGCATAGTTGAATAACAAGAGTTCAGTACATGGAAATGACATACAGTGAGTGAACTCCATTATTTCCTCCTTCTTATATAAATCTCATTTGTTTAAAAGACCTCTGAAGAACAGGCGAATCTCAACATAACACCGACTGTTATGTAACAGTCGGGATCATTAATATGTACGCCCCCAATATTTGCATATGCCAGCCCATGTTCCTAACATTATGAAAGGCATTAGACAAGGGCAGCCAGTATAAACGTCTGGATGTGCACAGCTGAATCAACAGACTAGGTAAGCAAGCAAGGACAATAGCGAAAAATGGCAGATGGAGCAATAATAACTGACATGATTCATGATATCATGATATTTTTAGTGATATTTGTAAATTGTCTTTCTAAATGTTTCGTTAGCATGTTGCTAATGTACTGTTAAATGTGGTTAAAGTTACCATTGTTTCTTACTGTATTCACGGAGACAAGACTGTCGTTATTTTCATTTTTTAAACACTTCCAGTCTGTATAATTCATAAACATAACTTCATTCTTTATAAATCTCTCCAAAAGTGTAGCATTAGCCGTTAGCCACGGAGCATAGCCTCAAACTCATTCAGAATCAAATGTAAACATCCAATTAAATACTCTACTTACGCGATTAGACATGTTGCATGACGAACACTTTGTAAAGATCCATTTTGAGGGTTATATTAGCTGTGTGAACTTTGTTTATAGCTGTTTAAGGCAAGCACGAGCTCAGTGGGCGGAGAGCACGAGATTTAAAGGGGCCGTGCTGCATAAATCGGCGCGCTTATAATGATTCCTCAAAATAGGCAGTTAAAAAAATTAATAAAAAAAAAAAAACTATGGGGTATTTTGAGCTGAAACTTCACAGACACATTCAGGGGACACCAACATTCTGCTTAAAGGATTAGTTCACTTTTAACACTGTTTTTAACACTTTTCACACTGTCTCAAGCTAATGTTGCAGAGCAAAATGACAAGTGCAGGTACAAAATGAAAACTAAAATAGTATTTATAGTCAACATGAAATGGCATTTTCATCCCATTTTACTCATAATGTGACATTTAAGTGAAACAGGATATTGGATAGGACAGGATTTTATCCATCATGGATTGATTGAAGTGGGCGTTATCAGAAAGGGGAAGCATTTAAAGGGGTCATGAACTGCTTTGTTTTATTGTTTTATAATGTTTCCTGGGGTGCACTTATAATGTTAGTATGCGTTTTACATCCAAAATTGTCATAATTTATAAATAAAAGGCATTTTTCCTACCCTGATTTTAGCCCTCTGGTTTGAACGCTCTGTTTTAAGGGGCGTGTCTGCTGTGAGACTTCAGTGTAAACGCCCACTGCTGTGATTGGCTGACATCTTTCCATTTGAAATAGCCAAGTATTATGCTGCGTTCACGTCACCTCGTATTTACCGGAATCTTGAAATGACAACACGTGACATTATATTCGAAGCTGTTCACGTCCTTTTGGTCCTTGGACTGGGTATTATGCGTTTCCATGGCACCACTATCAATGCTTATGAATCTACTGCGGTCAGGTGGTACAGCGGCTAAGTGGTACATGTGGGAGCTTTCAGAAAACTCCCAGGTTACAAGCTGTAATTACGAGCCCTACGAGGACGTGAACACTTTTTACAAGCTAGAATCTCGTAACTACAGAAATTATGAGGCCGCGTGAACGCACCTATACTCTATCTTTTAGCACGTTTTTACATGGCGGCGACTACCCAGAATGCAACGCGCAGTGACTTAGTTTGCCAAGCTCTATTACAGCTCTCAAGGTTAACTAATCGTGAAAAGTGTTGCATTAAATTTAGGTCTATGGCATTATATTTAGATCTCAGCATGAAAGGTTGCAGTGATGAACACTGTAGCCGATCACAGACATGTTGAGCACATGAAAGCAGTGATCTCGTCATTGTATCTCAATTTCTGTACACTAACAAATGCTTTCATCTTCACTAACAGTGCAAACACGATATAACTAAGAGATTCGTTGAATAAAACAGGAGTTTTGCGTGTCAGTCACTGATAAACTTGCGCTGTTTGATTGACAGCTTCAGCGCGCGCTGCTCCAATGATTGCAAAGGGAGCTTTCTTTGATCGCTTTCTTTATATAATTTAATCACCGTTAAAGGTGCCATCGAACGTTTTTTACAAGATGTAATATAAGTCTAAGGTGTTCCCTGAATGTGTCTGTGAAGTTTCAGCTCAAAATACCCCATAGATTTTTTTCAATTAATTTTTTTAACTGCCTATTTTGGGGCATCATTAAATATGAGCCGATTTATGCTGTGCGGCCCCTTTAAATCTTGTGCTCTCCGCCCACGGAGCTCGCGCTTGCCTTAAACAGTGCCTAAACAAAGTTTACACAGCTAATATAACCCTCAAATGGATTTTTTCAAAGTGTTCGTCATGCATGCGGCATGCATGCGTCGGATTATGTGAGTATTGTATACTGTTATATTGTTTACATTTGATTCTGAATGAATTTGAAGCTGTGCTCTGTGGCTAACGGCTAATGCTACACTGTTGGAGAGATTTATAAAGAATGAAGTTGTGTTTATGCATTATACAGACTGCAAGTGTTTAATAATGAAAATAGCGATGGCTCGTCTCCGTGAATACAGTAAGAAACGATGGTAACTTTAACCACATTTAACAGTACATTAGCAACATGCTAACGAAACATTTAGAAAGACAATTTACAAATATCACTAAAAATATCATGATATCATGGATCATGTCAGTTATTATTGCTCCATCTGCCATTTTTCGCTATTGTTCTTGCTTGCTTACCTAGTCTGATGATTCACCTGTGCAGATCCAGACGTTAATACTGGCTGCCCTTGTCTAATGCCTTTCATAATGTTGGGAACATGGGCTGGCATATGCAAATATTGGGGGCGTACACCCCGACTGTTACGTAACAGTCGGTGTTATGTTGAGATTCGCCTGTTCTTCGGAGGTCTTTTAAACAAATGAGATTTATATAAGAAGGAGGAAACAATGGAGTTTGAGACTCACTGTATGTCATTTCCATGTACTGAACTCTTGTTATTTGACTATGCCAAGATAAATTCAATTTTTCATTCAAGGGCACCTTTAAATAACTTCATCCTATTTTCATCCTACTAAGAGAATCAACGCAAGTTGACGTTTAGTCACAGGTTTGATTAACTGACACACAGACAAAGAACATCTGACTGTACATGAATCATTACATATCAGATCAGGCATTAGAATTAACACAGTTACTATGTTTATTGTTTGGTAGCTCAATCCAGTTTAGCACCACATAGGCCTATGTTACAAGCTACCTATTCTATTGCATGTCATGTGCGGATCGGTGGGTGGGGCTAAATTAAGTGGGCGTTGATCTTCTGCAGAGGCCGTGCTTTGCTGCCCTTTGATGTAAATCCTGTCGTTTGCTGGGTCTGGTGTCAATTAAAGCTTTTATTGGACTAACAAGGAAGTTTTCAGCTCTAAAACTTACAGGATATTCTTAAAGTATGATGACCTCTTATATGTCAAAAGCTCAAGTAAAATTTAATTTCTCAGTTCATCACCCCTTTAAAAGTATGAGGGCTTTGTAATTTGGTGCAGGTTAATATATTTTGATAAACAATTACAAAGACTAACATTTTTGTTCTGGGAATAATGTACAATCATGAATCATGCGTCAATAGTGTCAACTATGATTTTGCAACCCGATCTCACAGCAATTCGTATGTATTTTACGAGGTGGCCAATTTGTACGAATTCGTACGACCTCACTCGTACAAATTAGTAAATTTTTTGCTAAATCGTACGTATTTTACGAGTTGCCAAATTCGTATGAATTTGTATGGATGACCTACCACTAACCTCGCCCCTGAATCTACCCATCACTGGGGTTTAGACAAATCGTATGAATTTGTACGAATTAGTCACCTCGTAAAATACGTTTGAATTGGTGAGATAGCGTTGGATTTTGTGTTAATTTTGACATGCAGATACACCTACAGTATATATCTGTATATATCTTCAGTGCAGCCATTATTTTTTTAAGTTGTTTTATTTACACCTCAATTGCTAATGTCAAAAATAAATATAGCGTGCTGCAGGACTAATTTATAGCAAACGATGAACCAGACCATTTAAATGTTGAGCAAGCAATCTCATTGGCTGCAGGATCAGCAGAGGATTATCAGCTTGTGCCATGTGGTAATGATGTGATTGATTGATGTTTCATGACTGAACTATATATCATCCAAAAGTGTCTGTAAATGAGCGTAAAGACATTTATAATGTTACAAAAAAAATCTATTCCACATTTATGCTTTCTATTTGTCCAAGAACCCTGAAAAATATGTATCACCGTTTCCACAGAAATTTTAAGCAGCGCAACTGCTTTCAGCATAGATAATAATAAGAACTGTTTCTTGAGCATCAAATTAGCATATTAGAATGATTTCTGAAGGATCATGTGACACTGAAGACTGGAGTAATGATGCTGAAAATTCAGCTTTGACAATAAATTACATTTTTAATATATTCAAATAGAAAACTGTTATTTTAAAGGGTAATATTTCACATTATTACAATTTTTAACACGTTTCCTATGTAGTACAACATATGTAGTATTATACAGCTGACAGAGCTTTAAACGCAAATAATGCATCATGCAAGGTAATTGACTTTATGAAGCTTATTACCTGTCAATTTTCAGAGCGACTAGATTGAGAATAATTATATCATGCACACACAAGTCGATTCCTTCATGTAGTTACTTAAAATGATGAACCAATCTTTATTATATAATCATCATCATCATCAAACAAAGAAAAAGGACTTTAAAACAAAATTAACAAAATGGGTAAGAACCCCTATGCCCTTCTCGTCTATATCTCAAACCCTGGGAATATGGGGCCATTGGGAGCTCTATTCAGCTGTTCGGTCCAGCGCTTTATATGATTACTGTCACCATTATCCCAAGTGTTTTTGCTACTGCCCAGCTGAAGGGTAATTAATGGCGGTGACCCTGCAGGGGCAGATGAAGGCCAGAGAAATGATTAAACATGAGGAAGTGGTTGAGAGCTGCTGAGGAATCGAACAGGCTTATACGGCCGTCAACCCACAGGTATCGATATATTTCATTCGGGTGCCACAGACGTGAACTGTTTTCCTGAGAGGCCAAGCGAAGTGAGGCGTTAAAACAGAAAGCTCATGGCCTGGGACTCAAAGGGCTACTGCTTCATCTGACAAGACTTCGGGCAAAACAGGAAGTGTGGAAGAAACAGAGCTTGAAGATGCTATTAATGCATGAAATCGTAATTGTGTGAAGCTGATTTCTTCTGTCAATATTCAGCTTGAAGGCAAACAGCCTAATTTGAATCTGCCGTACGATCTGAGGAACACACACTGCACTATTAACAAAGCAGATAAATCGTTCTAATCCTGACGAATTGTCATTGTGCACAAAAGTAATTAAATTTAAGTTCAGCCAAAAAGGAAACTTCTGTTATCATTTACGCACCCTGATCTCACTCCAATTCCACAAGCTGTCATTTCTTTCAGTGGAACATAAAATGACAAATTTGCAAAAAAAAAAAAAAAAAAATCCAGTGACCATGGGTGAAAAAAAACAAAAACAAAACAAAACAAACAAAAAAAACCTTTGAGATTAGTCTTTTTGTCACCAGTGTTATTTATTCATATTTTGCTATGTGCTTTTGTCATGTATTATTAGGGCCCGAGCACCGATGGTGTGAGGACCCTATTGGAATTGCTCAGCCAATTATTCTTCTTCTCCAAAATGAATCGCATTTTTGAGGGCCTAAACGTTCTCAAAAACTCATGAAACTTTGCACACGCGTCGGATGTGGTGAAAATTTACATCTGATATGGGTTTCAGAATTAGGTGTGGCAAAATGGCTCGATAGCGCCACCTACAAAATTTCAATTAAGCGCCCTTCGTGCTACGTTTCACGTACAGTTATGAAATTCGGTAGACAGATGTAACAGCCCAATACCTACAAAAAAGCCCCTGGGTGCAAAGTTTGTAAACCCAACAGGAAGTGAGATATTTTGAATTTTCTCTACAAAATTTTGGCAGTTTTTGCCATTTCCACATGTTGTATTTTAATGAACCCCTCCTAGAGCTTTAATCATATCAACATCATATTTGGTCAGTCTAATCTAAAGGCCTTTGAGATGTTAAATTGTGAAGATCTAGAGTTTTCGCTGAAGGGCGTGTCCGTGGCGGCCTGGCAAAGTTCGATGTTTCGCCATGAAACAGGAAGTTGTTGTAACTCGGGCATACAATGTCTGATCTGCCCCAAACTTCACATGTTTTATTAGAGTCCTGACCTGAAGACATCTATATGACAATATTCAGTTACAGTCATAGCGCCACCTGGGGGCAACAGGAAATGACATGTTTTACACTGTGATTAACTCCTCATAGCGATTAAACCAGAAGCACATCATATATGGCCAGTCTAATCTTAAGGCCTTTGAGATGTTAAATTGCAAAGATCTTGAGTTTTCGTTGAAGGGTGTGTCCGTGGTGACCGACAAAGTCTGATGTTTCGCCATGTAAGGTGAATCACTTTTTTGAGGGCCGAAACATACTCGAAAACTCATGATACTTTGCAAATGCGTCAGAAGTGGTGAAAATTTACGTCTGATATGGGTTTCAGAATTAAGTGTGGCAAAATGGCTCGATGGCGCCATCTAACGTACAGCCCCTCTCGCTATATTTCACGTAGATTTTGAAATTCGGAACACACATTTAACGGCCCAATACCTACAAAAAAGTCTCTTGGAGCGAAACCTGAAACTCAACAGGAAGTCGGATATTTTGAATTAACGTGACATTTTTTTGCCATTTCCAGACGTTGTACTTTAACAAACTCCTCCTACAGCTTTAATCAGATCAATGTCATATTTAGTCAGTATAATTTAAAGGCCTTTGCGACATTAAATTGCGAAGATCTAGAGTTTTCACTGAAGGGCGTGTCCGTGGCGGCCTGACAAAGTTTGATGTTTCGCCATGAAACAGGAAGTTGTTGTAACTCGGACATACAATGTCTGATCTGCCCCAAACTTCACATGTTTTATTAAAGTCCTGACCTGAAGACATCTATATGACAATATACAGTTACAGTCATAGCGCCACCTGCTGGACACAGGAAATGACATGTTTTATACTGTGATTAACTCCTCATAGAGATTTAACCAGATCAACATAATTTGTTGTCAGTCTAATCTTAAGACCTTAGCGATGATAAATCTCAAAGATCTTGAGTTTTCGCTGAAGGGCGTGTCCGTGGCAGAGTGACAAATTCTGATGTTTCGCCATGAAAGAGGAAGCTGTTGTAACTCAGGCATACTATGTCTGATACATATGTGATGAGAGTCCTGGCCTAAAGACATCTATATGACAATATTCAGTTAGTGTAGCGCCACCTGCTGGCAACAGGAAATGGCATGCTTTACACTGTAATTCACTCCCAGTAACACATTTCAATATGCCATGAAGTACCAAACATGCTAGAGACACGTTAAATCATGCAACCCTTGGCTAAGTGCTAATGTATGCGATTAACGCCACGAAACAGGAAGTTGTTGTAACTCAGGCATACAATGTCCGATCTGCTCCAAACGTCACACCTTTGATAATATTTCTGGCCTGAACACATCTATATCGCAGTATTCAGTTATGGTCAAAGCTCCACCTGTTGGCAGCAGGAAGTGTGGCACTTTGAAATGATTTGGCCATAATTCTCAAGTATTTACTCGATTACATGCATGTCGCCCACTATTCACTCTTTTCCTAAGGCCAACGGGTGGTGGTGAGCCCGGGTGCGAGGGCCCTTTCATCGCTGCTTGCAGCTTTAATTATTATTATTATTTTTTTTTTAAATTCTCTAATCTTTAATATTTAATCTAATATTTATATTGTATTTAATTTCAGCTTAATAATTATTTTTAATAGTTTAGTTTTAGTTAACGATAACAACACCGTCACCCACATAAACAGACTAATCTTTTTTTTTCAAATGACCTTTTTTAAAATGAAAACATATTAAAAATCTAAATTAATAAAGCTTAATAATTTAACATTTTAAAATAATTGTAATTAATATTTTAATAAATCTAATAATTATTATCATAACTTAAAGGGTTAGTTCACCCAAAAATGAAAATCCTGTAATTTATTACATTCTACACCTGTAAGACCTTCAGAACAAAAATTAAGATATTTTTGATAAAATTGGATGGTCAGTGAGGCCTCTATTGCCAGCAAGATAATTAACACTTTCAGATGTCCAGAAAGCTACTAAAGACACATTTAAAACAGTCCATGTGACTACAGTGGTTCAACCTTAATATTATTTTTGTGCCCCAAAAAACAAAACAAAATTAAACGATAAAAAATAACTTTATTCAACAATATCTAGTGATGGGCGATTTCAAAACACTGCTTCATGAAGCTTCAAAGCTTTACAAATCTTTTGTTTCGAATCAGTGATTCGGAGCTTGTATCAAACTGCCAAAGTCATGTGAACCATGTTGTAAAGAAGCCTTGTTTACTGAAATCACGTGACTTTGGCAGTTTGATACACGCTCTGAACCACTGATTCGAAACAAAAGATTTGTAAAGCTTCGAAGCTTCATGAAGCAGTGTCTTGAAATCACCCATCACTAGATATTGTTGAATAAAGTTGTTATTTTGTTTTGTTTTTTGGAGCACAAAAAGTATTCTCGTCACTTCATAACATTAAGTTTTGAATAACTGTAGTCACTTGAACTGTTTTAAATACGTCTGGGCATTAATTATCTTGCTGTCAATGAAGGCCTCACTGAGCCATCAGATTTTATCAAAAATATCTTAATTTGTTTTCCGAAATGACATGAGGGTGAGTAATTAATGACAGAATTTTCATTTTTGGGTGAACTAACCCTTTAATGATGAATAACTTTAAAATAATTTGAATAAAAACAGATAAACTATAATTATCCTGAGTATTTTCATGAAATTAGAAGCTTTACTTATTCATACAGATGTAATTTTTTTTTTGCCCTAAACAGTAATTCTGCACACCTGGACACAGCCATTAATCAACCAGTGCTCCAGATTACCTAGTCTGCAACCTGTCTGTTCACACCTAACTTTTCTTTTCTGCTTCATTTCAGTTAAGGGGACTGGGGTTCAAATCTCAACACAGGCACTCATTCATGTGTCGGCTGGTGTCTGTGTGTGTTTGTGGGTGGGTGGTGTAATGTGTGTTGTTGTGCAGAGATGGACAGGAGGAGCAGATGGCACAGAACTCTCAAGAATTCTTCGGAGAAGCTGTGGCTTTACGGCTCATATACCGCTCTAATTATCAGCCTAAGTGGGGGAAAAGAATGGAATAAAATCCATTAAGCTCAAGATATCACATCTGAGAGTGAAAAAAAATGTTAACTTCTCACTGAACTTTACGCTTCTGAGTTTTCATCGTTTTGGTGGCAAAATTGTCAAGGAGATAATAGTCAAGATTCTTGAAGACTTGCCTGTTTTTCTCTCTGTTAATAAAATAAACTTCGTCTGGGGTTGCGTCAGATATAACTTTAATTGTTATGGATAATATAACTTGTATCTCTAGGCTTAAGATATCTGACAGTATTGCCTTTCTTATGTGAGAAAAGCACCATTTTCTAGCTTCAGACATATTAAATGTCATAAATGTTTATTCTTTTTCTGAAACAAAGATATTACAAAGTGACAAAACGAAATGAGAACAGATCAGTCAGTCAGGAACACATCAAATGCTTCTTGGTGTCTGAGAGGTTTTGTGGAAGGGATGGATGGATGGATGGATGGATGGATGGATGGATGGATGGATGGATGGATGGATGGATGGATGGATGGATAGATGGATGGATGGATGGATGGATGACGGATGGATGGATGGATGGATGGATGGATGGATGGCCAGCAGACAGTGTGAGGAATCATATACATTATAATGGAAGTGTGAATCAGTACATTAAGAGCAATATAAAATTCTCTATACAGTGCCTCTAATCTAATGTAACTCCCTACAATGTAGAAATCATATTCTCATTGTGATGACCATATTTCACCATGACAACTAGACTCCATTGTGCATTTGCTGCAGCATGCTGAGAAATCTCCTTTATTGATTTGCGAGGCATAAAAATGTGGCATTATGGCTTTGATTAGAGTTACACAAAGGTCAAACTGACTGTTGATTGTTTCATATAATGTCAAGATTGTCAAGTCCTGGCAATTAAAACACAGACAATGTCAATAAAAACACTAACATAATAATATATTTTTTTAATGTTTTAGATTAAAATGTATATTAGAATTTATTTATTATAACTTTCAGATATATTAACACTTTCAGATGCCCAGAAAGCTACTAAAGACATATTTAAAACAGTTAATGTGACTACAGGTTCAACCTTAAAGGATTAGTCCACTTTCAAATAAAATTTTCCTGATAATTTACTCACCCCCATGTCATCCAAGATGTTCATGCCTTTCTTTCTTCAGTCGAAAAGAAATGAAGGTTTTTGATGAAAACATTCCAGGATTATTCTCCTTATAGTGGACTTAAATAGCCTCCAAACGGTTGAAGGTCAAAATTACAGTTTCAGTGCAGCTTCAAAGGGCTTTAAATGATACCAGACGAGGAATAAGGGTCTTATCTAGCAAAATGATCGGTCATTTACGAAAAAAATGTAAATGTATATGCTTTATATAAACAAATGGTCACCTTCTAAGTGCTTCTGCCAAAACCGCATTTCCGTACTCTTCAAAAAGCTTACGCTGTATGTCCTATGCCTTCCCTATTCTACTTACGGAACGAATACAGCGGCAGTTACATTTTTTCCGTAAGTAGAATAGGGAAGGTGTAGGACACACAGCATAAGCTTTTTGAAGAATACGGATAGCGGAAGCACTTACAAAGGCGATTATTTGTTTATATAAAGCATATAAATTTAAATTTTTTCACTAGGTAAGACCCTTATTCCTCGTCTGGTATCGTTTAAAGCCCTTTGAAGCTGCACTGAAACTGTAATTTTGACCTTCAACCGTTTGGAGGCCATTGAAGTCCACTATAAGAATGAGAATAATCCTGGAATGTTTTCATCAAAAACCTTCATTTCTTTTCAACTGAAGAAAGAAAGACATGAACATCTTGGATGACATGAGGGTGAGTAAATTATCAGGAAAATTTTATTTGAAAGTGAACTAATCCTTTAATGTTATGAAGTGACAAGAATACGTTTTGTGGGGCAAAAAAACACAAAATAACGACTTTATTCAACAATATTTCAAAACAATACTTCATGAAGCTTCAAAGCCTTACAAATCTTTTGTTTCAAATCAGTGGTTCGGAGCACATATAAAACTGCCAATGTCATGTGATTCCAGTAAACGAAGCTTTGTCATGTCATAAGTGTTTTGAAATTTCAATGGTTCACTACTGGGGTATTATTTAAATAGTAATTAGTTTTTCCAGCTCTAATAAAAAATATGTATAGTTATATATTTAAGTAACAAAAATATATTAACAACAACAACAACAACAAACTCTTTTAGAAGGGCCTCATTGATTTCTTCTTCCTGGCCCCACTTAATGTAGGTTCACCTCTGCACATGAAGACCGACTTAAAGTCCCGATTCAAGGTTTATTTAGCATATATTTCTTTTTACTTTTGAAGTAACTACAACCCACAGCTTCCCTATTAACAGAGAGACGCTACACAGGCAGGAAGGACTAATTCACACATGCAATCGCTATCTCATTAATGCATTCAAATAAATGAACTCTTACTGTGCTAATTTATCTGTAAGAAATGTTACGACCCATGGACAAAATAACAGCTCAATAGCACTGTGGGTATAGAATTCCAAAGGTGCCATAATACATTTGTCGCAGCTCTATACACAAGACGACCAAAGTTCAAGTCCCACTTCAAGCTTTGGGCTTTCTCAAGCCAACATCAAAGTTTGTTTACGAACTTAAGCTTCTAGTTAATATTATTTGTTTATTTATTTTGATGAATGCACTTCAATTAAAAAATTTATTTATATTATTTTGTTTAAATGTTTAAAGCATTATCATGTTTTTTATTGACATATTTGTTTGTTTGTTCGTTCATTCATTCATTTCACTTTCAGTAGCATTTCATTTTATTTGTTTGAGTTTTTATTGACATTTTATTTATTTATATTGCCTGTTTGTTTAATTAAAAATATATATGAGCATATTTATTTATTTAATAAATTATAATATGTATTTATTATTATTATCTTCAAAACATCATACAATAATCCACCCATTTTAATATTCATAATATTTATTAATTATAATAGTTAGGTTTATAAGTAAAGATTTGGTGTGGCAACCACCTAGCAACTACTCTAAACATGCTAGCAACAGCATAGCAATAAAAACCCAACCAATACATTAACAAATACCCAGAACACCCTAACAACCATATAGCAATGTGCTTGCAATCCCTAACAACAGCATAGCAATGTGCTAGCAACTGCCAAAAAATGCAATAACAAGTAGAAATAATGTCCTGGCAACCAATAGAGCAGCCTTGTTTCAAGGCACTTTTACATAGATAAGCACTACTCACATTTACTTCAGAATCCAGTGTAATATATTCAGTGAGGACATTTATCTTCTTGGGAACTTTATGTCTGTCCTTTACTTTTATCGTAGCACTTGCCATTGGAATTGAATTCCACCAACAATATTACAGCATAGTAAATGGTGTCACTTTGCTGGAGTTTCTGAAACGTAATGTCATTCTAAACACTTTCTGAACGAACAGATTTGAGCTCTTTATCACCTCGGGGATCAAAAGCAGCTGCCTCAATTTACACTTTCACACAGTTAACAACGTCCTAAACATTATGTTCTCCAGCATCATTGAGTTGCTTTTTAGCAGCATGATCCCAGACTTTATTTCCTTTCCACTCTCTTAAAAACAGTTTTGTTATTCTGGTGGCCATTAGAGATATCATAGTCTTGGGGAAAATCCGCACAAAAGATTTTTATTTGAAATATGTGTGCATTTGTCCAAATATGTGTGCATTTGGACAGCAGAAGTAGAAATCCCTGGAAAAATGTCAGACAGCTGTTTGTCCCTTTCACCACAAAGAAAAGTATATGGGAAGGAAGATCTCTGGGAGGTAGATTCTTCTCTTTAATGTGCAGATATAAAGGTCACTTTTGTTTGTGTGATAAATAAAAGAACACCTGGCATAGAGAGAATCATGTGGCTTTTTGCCAGACGAAAAAACTGAAACACAATTCCCAGAGTGCTAACTGGTCTCTTTCACAAGTGCTCTGTGGAGAATTCAGGTGGCTTATGAAGTGACTACATCATTAGCCTCAGTCAGCCAGTGTTTGTGGTCCCATTATGATTCAGACTTCAGCTATCGTGCCACCCGGCCTCAATGAAACATGGAGCTGATATATACAGAGTCATGATCGTTTTGCAAACAAAAGGCCTGTCAAATGTTAGGCGGATACATAAAGGGGTTTTCTTACCGAAATGAAACCTCCTTTCATGGAGAAGAGGCATGCATCTTCCTTCATCCATCAATCTAAACACACTCACATACCCACACAAAAATCTGTATTTATTTTATTTCCAGTAGGGTTTATTTTGTGTGCTACCACAATATTTTCTTGCAAAGGAAAAAAAAAAGCATAATACTAACATTATTCATAATAGTAATAATGCATAAAAAACATTTTAGGGATGAAAAACTGAAAAATATTTTTGAAAAAAATATATTTGATAATGGTGGTATAACTAAAACAAATAATTTGATCAATTACAATATTATTATATTATTAATTTATTTTTAAATAAATTATATTAATTAAAATACTAGTTTATTTAAAGAATACATTTTAAGACAAACTGTTGAATTATAATTATTAGTATTATTAATCATAATCAGTTTTTTTTAATAATTAACAATTTGATAATAATAAATGTATCTGAAAATAATAACAGTTCAATACATTACAATATGACACTGTTTAATTATTATTATTAATAATGTTAATCCTGATCAGTAATTATGTTTAACAGTATATTTGACTTTGCATTATCCTGCTTATTAATAATAATAGTATAACAAATTGTTATATGACAAAGTGTTTAGTTATTATTATCATCATTAATGCTAATCATAATGAGTTATTTATTATAAAATGACTGGCTGACTTTATATTATCCTAATTAAATAGCTACTTACAAAATAAATAAATACATGGACATGAATATTGATATAAGTTGAGAATACACAGCTATGTAGGAAAACAACAGCCAGTTCTGAGGTTATGGTGCAAAAATATTTGACCGTATATTGCAATTAACCTATCAGAATCAAGTATTCAAAATAATATATAATAATAGGAAGCATTGTATGGGGACATTTTGTGTTGATTATATCCTTTGGCTTTTCTAGTGTTTGTTAGTACTTATCCATAATACTTACCACTTCTTAATAACCCTAATACATTTACATTCTAACAACAAGTTAATGGCTGCAGGTTATGCGATTCATTGAAAGGAAAATCACCAGACTGCCCCCCTACAGTGAGTAAATGGTTGTGGGTTTAATGGGAGAATTTATAGCACAAAGAAACACAGGGCCTACAAAACACATCGCACCCCCTGAGGTCCCCACATGGAAAGAACCTATATGTGGATATATGCGCATATATGAAACCTATATGCAGTGTATATGCACATATATGCTGCATATATGCACATATATGATAATATATATGCTGCATATATGCGTATATATACTGCATATATGCTGCATATATGCCGTATATATACTGCATGCATGCGTATATATGCCACATATAGGCAAAATTGAGGTGCATATATGTGCATATACAGGACATATAGGTCTCCTGTATTGCTTCTTCATATCCACATATGTCTTCTATAATGCTAATGGCAGGATCTGGTCATTTTGTTGCTCATATCTCATTTTTGACAGTCATACATGATGCCTAGCTCATATTTTCTATTATCAAGGCAAAAACTAAGAATTAACAAAAAAAAAATTATGCAAGAACTTATGTATGTGCGAACACGTGAAATTGGTATCACATGTAATTGCCCACATGGAAAAAACCTATATAAACATATATGTTTCAATATAGGTTTTGATATAGGTTTTTAATATATGTGACATATATAAAATTGTCCGTTTTCCTATATTATATGTACATATATGCACACATATATATGTACACATATATGTACATATATGTACATATAATATAGGAAAACGGCCAATTTTATATATGTCACATATATTAAAAACCTATATCAAAACCTATATTGAAACATATATGTTTATATAGGTTTTTTCCATGTGGGTCCTTTTTTGAAGTAAAGTTCATTTACTTTACTTCCTGATTTGCAGGACGTATAAGATTGTCTATCTGTATAAGGGAGAAGGTGTAGGTGTGTGTGTGTGTGTGTGTGTGTGTGTGCATATGCAATAGCTGATTATGAGTGTGTGTAATACACTTTTCTGATATGTTATGCGCTTTCTGGGGGTGGTTGGCCAGTGTTAGAGTGAGCAGCTGTTATCGGGATAATGAGTGTGTCCCTCCTCTCTTTCATAATTAACACTGTTTAATTAAAGCTAGCTCACTCCTGAAGCTGGTTAGGGTGCCACTTGTTAAGTGGGAGGGTGAGAACACACTAGGCTAAGAGACCAAATTAGTTGTAGAGGCGAGAGCTGGATACCTCTTGCAGTCTTAGAATGCTTTAAAACTAAATAAAACATAATCATTTTTGTCTTATATGTTATAAAAAAAAGAAATAAATAATAATAAATCAAATTTATTACATAATTAATTATGGAATAGTGTAGGTTGTCCTGGTATGCCACGTCCTGCTTATATGTTGTTTTGTACTATAAGTTACCATAGTAACAATAGTTTTCTTCTTGTAGTCTTCTTGTTTCGACCTTTAAAAAAGTGAAAATTATGAGATCTTATTCAGCCAGTTTAACTTTCAGAATCTTTGTGTCATTTCGATTAAAGACTCCCTGTGGTGAAAATCAAGTTTTTAATGTTGTTTATATGTCTATATAGTTTTTTTTAATATGCTTTAAGACAAACCATGTGCAAATTCATAAGTCAGCACCATTGCTGAGTATTTTATGTTTGAAACTGCAGTAAACCAAAGACAGTCTAAAACCCAGTGTTTGTGACATCACAGACTACCTTGTAACCAATCACAACAACGTGCCGGCAGGCTTTAGCATATCATTAACTATGACTGCTCTGAAGCAGAAAAGTCTTGAGAGAAGCCAGGTTGTCCCGGTAAATTTTCTTTTGATATGAAAAATTGTGTAGATTTATCAATATAGCGAGTCTATTATGATGTTATGATGAACTATATGCCTTTCTCCACTGATGTTCTGAGTTGTTCAAAGCATTTGTAAGGATACTGATTGTTAGAATGCAGCTGTCTGACTCTCAGATGAAGAACAGGAACATGGTTTGTGTAACATTAGCAATACATTATTAGCTGTTTGATAACGTAGTCAAGCAAAAGGCTATCTATATTAATTCATATTAATTAATGACAGAACCGTCAGGGCTGTGCCAAGTGTGCGAGCGCATAGGGGCTCGCGCCAAAGTAAAGTGACAGCTGACTTGAAGTAAAGCCAATAATTAAAAAAAAAAAAAAAGAAATGTTTTTGTCCTTCGAAATATTTTAATACTATAAAACATTGCGAAAACAATATTGCTCTGAGCGTGAGCGTGTGACCGTGATTCATGTGCATATGTCAGTCAGTGTGGCGTCACACGTCAAGTTCTGAGAGAGCTATTCATTCATTATAAATTCTGATTATGGCCGCCTCTGGAATGTATCAAACCATAGATATTAGCCTACCTGATAACTTCAAGTAAATACGCTGAAAATCCGTGCTCATTCAAGGATGTGCATTTATTTCATGTACGGAGAAGGCACGGGCGCATGCAGGATTTAGTCTGAATGTTTTTTTAAATCTCCAAAAAGCAACGAAATTGTCAAACATCCATTTAGCACATATTCACAAAACGGCTGCTTATTCTATCGATACTGTCTGTTTTACTGAGATATCACTTCAGGTGATTCAGTGAGAGAGCAGTCCAACTAATGCAAGTGGATTCAGACCTTTTTGCAAAGGCGTTTTACCAATTCATAATTTAAAACACAATTTAAGTGTCAGAAAATATGAGCAGTTTATTTGCACAGGTTTTAAATGGAATATACGAAGCGAAGCAAGTTTTTTCTTAAATATCCACAACACAAACAACAAATTGCTCATCTCTATAGCAATACTAGACTCTCCAAGCTGGCGTGAGCAAGTGGAGGTGGGGCTAATTTGCATATTCATTGATCCGTGTATATTAAATGAGGCAATTGTGTAGAGTTACATTCAAGCTATTTTAAGGCATGAAGACATTTTTTTTACTTGAATTTTTTTTTTAATATGTCATTTTGGTGATCAAAGATGAGTTTTAAGGGATAAAATAATTAATTACAGGAGGACATTAACGTCTTTTTGGCTGATAACATCAGGAGAAAATATTATGTGCACACACACTATTTATAAATGTATATACAATAAAATGAATACATTATAAAATAAATGTGCATTTATATTAAATATAATTATATTATAATTATAACACACAATATATATATATATATATATATATATATATATATATATATATATATATATATATATATATATATATATATACACACAGTACATTACTATAAAACTATATATATTATAGTCATTACTATATATTTATATATCAACATATTTTTTATAGTATAATAGACCTTAATATGCAAATAATGGTAGCATTGCCATTCATACAATGAAAGATTTGCAATATAAAATGCTGTAACAAAAGTATTTCAAATTATATAAATCCATGTGTACTTTTTAGTAATAAAATATGTTGTTACATTTCAATCAATCAAATCAACCAATCAATCAATAGAATTTTAAATATTTTTTCATACTTAAAAATACAATAAATAAAATAACAAAAATACAGAAATAAAAATGCCAGAACACCTTTTTACTGCATTTAATTTGGCCAAACATTCATCAGAGGTGCTGCACAATAACTGATGGGTCAATTTCTCTGTCCACTTCCTGTGAAGTGATATCTCAACCCTTTGGACTGAGCATTCATGCTCCCTATTATTAGGAATTATGATGGCCAAACACCTGTGAAGTCCACTTTGCAGAGCAATATAGTGTGACGGGAACATACCCAATGTGACTGACTTATCTCCCTTGCAACATGTCTCTTTCAGACACCATTCTGATTGGTTGTTATCAGCAGCACTGTTATACGACTGAGAGCAGTAGAGAGTTCGGATGAAGTGAGAGAGACACTGGAGTTTGTGCGCTCACTATTATGAATGCCGGGAACTTTTGTAACCTTGATACAGCGAATGTATCTGGCTCTGGCAGAACAGCTGTATTTAAAGTAGCTGGAAAGACTCCAGCTCACTGGACCCGGCTGATACAGGGCCAACTTATCTGCTGTGACAACACCTTATTAAAATCAAGTGAGTTTGTCCTTTACCCTACTTCATCACAGCCTCTATTTCAACCCTGCTGGCACCCAGGAGACGGAGTCATTCCACCAAGTTGAGCATAAATCCAGGAAAGCACCATGGGCAAGGTCTTCAACACAGGCCTATTCTTTAGCACTTACATATAAGGTCAGCAAATCGTCTGTAGCATTACTCTGAGCTTCTCCTGTGGTGCGCTTAGAAACCTGCAGTGGAAGGGGTACACCGTAAGTAACAGGTGGAACACTTTTCATAACCTGTCATTTGCTGGGCCTGGGACACTGTAAACTAGGATATAAAGGGATAGTTTGCCCAAAAATGAACATTCTGTCATTCTGTCATTCTGTCACTGATGCTAGATGAATAGACATATACAGTGGGTATGGAAAGTATTCAGACCCCCTTAAATTTTTCACTCTTAGTTATATTGCAGCCATTTGCTAAAATCATTTAAGTTCATTTTTTTCCTCATTAATGTACACACAGCACCCCATATTGACAGAAAAACACAGAGTTGTTGACATTTTTGCAGATTTATTAAAAAAGAAAAACTGAAATATCACATGGTCCTAAGTATTCAGACCCTTTGCTGTGACACACATATATTTAACTCAGGTGCTGTCCATTTCTTCTGATCATCATTGAGATGGTTCTACACCTTCATTTGAGTCCAGCTGTGTTTGATTATACTGATTGGACTTGATTAGGAAAGCCATGCACCTATCTATATAAGACCTTACAGCTCACAGTGCATGTCAGAGCAAATGAGAATCATGAGGTCAAAGGAACTGCCTGAAGAGCTCAGAGACAGAATTGTGGCAAGGCACAGATCTGGCCGAGGGTTACAAAAAAAATTCTGCTGCACTTAAGGTTCCTAAGAACACAGTGGCCTCCATAATCCTTAAATGGAAGACATTTGGTACGACCAGAACCCTTCCTAGAGCTGGCCGTCCGGCCAAACTGAGCTATCGGGGGAGAAGAGCCTTGGTGAGAGAGGTAAAGAAGAACCCAAAGATCACTGTGGCTGAGCTCCAGAGATGCAGTCGGGAGATGGGAGAAAGTTGTAGAAAGTCAACCATCACTGCAGCCCTCCACCAGTCAGGCCTTTATGGCAGAGTGGCCCGACGGAAGCCTCTCCTCAGTGCAAGACACATGAAAGCCCGCATGGAGTTTGCTAAAAAACACCTGAAGGACTCCAAGATGGTGAGAAATAAGATTCTCTGGTCTGATGAGACCAAGATAGAACTTTTTGGCCTTAATTCTAAGCGGTATGTGTGGAGAAAACCAGGCACTGCTCATCACCTGTCCAATACAGTCCCAACAGTGAAGCATGGTGGTGGCAGCATCATGCTGTGGGGGTGTTTTTCAGCTGCAGGGACAGGACGGAAAGATGAATGCGGCCAAGTACAGGAATATCATGGACGAAAACCTTCTCCAGAGTGCTCAGGACCTCAGACTGGGCCGAAGGTTTACCTTCCAACAAGACAATGACCCTAAGCATACAGCTAAAATAACAAAGGAGTGACTTCACAACAACTTCGTGACTGTTCTTGAATGGCCCAGTCAGAGCCCTGACTTAAACCCAATTGAGCATCTCTGGAGAGACCTAAAAATGGCTGTCCACCAACGTTTACCATCCAACCTGACAGAACTGGAGAGGATCTGCAAGGAGGAATTGTCACGGTTGCACACAGAAACAAGATGGTAAGATCCAAGTGCAGTGATGTTTATTAAAGGGAACTCCAAACACGTAATCCAAGACACAGGCAAAGGTTAACTCCACAAAAACAGTCCATAAAACAGAAAGCCAGAGAACTAAAGTGCACGTAACATTAAAACAACAAACCACAACTGAGGACAGAAACAACTGAGATTAAATAGACAGACACTGATTACAAAATACATGACAGCTGGGTGTAATGATGTGATAAATGGATAATGAGTCCGGCAGTGCATTATGGGTAGTGTAGTCAATGGGGTGAAAACAGTCCAGGATGGAGTGCCCTCAAGTGGCTAATTCGGGCACTCTCACTGATGGTCATGACATTACCCCCCCTCAAAGGAGCGGCTACCAGACGCTCCACCAGACAAAACAAAAACGAAAAACACAAAAACTCAGGAGGGAGGTGGACAGGAGGAGGATCAGGGGGAGGGATGGTGGGCCAGGACCAGAGTCTCCAACAGAAGGCCAGGGGGGAGCCGGGGGAACAGTCCATGGAGACTCTAGTGGGGTCAGGGTTCTGGCAAGTTGCCAAGGCGGTGCTGGAGGAACTGACCAAGCGGGTGTCAACAGACCTGGGGTCCTGGCCGACAGCCAGGGTGGCGCTGGGGGAACCGACCAGGCTGGTTCCAGTGGTTCTGGAGTCCTGGCTGAGTGCCAGGGTGGCGCTGGAGGAACTGACCAGGCTGGTTCCAGAGGGTCTGGAATCCTGGCTGATTGCCAGGGTGGCGCTGGAGGAACTGACCAGGCTGGTTCCAGCGGGTCTGGAATCCTGGCTGATTGCCAGGGTGGTGCCGGAGGAACTGACCAGGCTGGTTCCAACGGTTCAGATGGCCTGGGCAGTGGCGGCAGGGCAGAAAGCCTGGGCGGCGGCGGCAGGGCAGAAGGCTTGGATGATGGCGGCAGGACAGAAGATCTGGGCGGTGGCGGCAGGGCAGAAGGCTTGGACGGCGGCAGGGCAGTAGGCTTGGACGGCGGCGACAGAGCTGGCCAAGGGTGCTTCGTGGCCGTATCAGGGAGAACGAGCAGCTCGGTGACGGCCTCCGTGGCCGTATCAGGGAGAGCGGCCAGCTCGGTGACGGCCTCCGTGGCCGTATCAGGGAGAGCGGCCAGCTCGGTGACGGCCTCCGTGGCCGTATCAGGGAGAGCGGCCAGCTCGGTGACGGCCTCCGTGGCCGTATCAGGGAGAGCCGCCAGCTCGGTGACGGCCTCCGTGGCCGTATCAGGGAGAGCGGACAGCTCGGTGACGGCCTCCGTGGCCGTATCAAGGGGAGCGGACAGCTCGGTGACGGCCTCCGTGGCCGTATCAGGGAGAGCGGAGGACTCAGGGACGGCAGCGGGCTCAGACTGGAGCTGCTCAGGGACGGCCGCGTGTTCGGGCTGGAGCTGCTCTGGGACGGCCGCGTGCTCGGGCTGGGGCTGCTCTGGGACGGCAGCGTGCTCAGGCTGGGGCTGCTCTGAGAGCATCCTCCAGGCACGCAAGACCGCCAAAACATAGAAAGTGAGGACAGCCCTCTTGGCCATCACCGGACTGATAGGGAGAGCATGCCTGGCTGGAGCGGACTCACTGGCTGGAGCGGACTCACTGGCTGGAGCGGACTCACTGGCTGGAGCGGACTCACTGGCTGGAGCGGACTCACTGGCTGGAGCGGGCTCTGTAGTAGACCCACTGGCTGGAGCAGACCCACTGGCTGGAGCGGGCTCTGTAGTAGACCCACTGGCTGGAGCAGACTCACTGGCTGGAGCGGACTCACTGGCTGGAGCGGACTCACTGGCTGGAGCGGACTCACTGGCTGGAGCGGACTCACTGGCTGGAGCGGACTCACTGGCTGGAGCGGACTCACTGGCTGGAGCGGACTCACTGGCTGGAGCGGACTCACTGGCTGGAGCGGACTCACTGGCTGGAGCGGGCTCTGTAGTAGACCCACTGGCTGGAGCAGACCCACTGGCTGGAGCGGACTCACTGACTGGAGCGGACTCACTGACTGGAGCAGGCTCTGAAGTGGACTCACTAACTGAAGCGGGCTCTGGAGTGGATTCACTGACTGGAGCGGGCTCTGGAGTGGATTCACTAACTGGAGTGGACTCACTGACTGGAACGGGCTCTGGAGTGGACTCACTGACTGGAGCGGGCTCTGGAGTGGACTCACTGACTGGAGTGGACTTACTGACTGGAACGGGCTCTGGAGTGGACTCACTGACTGGAGCGGGCTCTGGAGTGGACTCACTGACTGAGGCGGGCTCTGGAGTGGACTCACTGACTGGAGCGGGCTCTGGAGTGGACTCACTGACTGGAACGGGCTCTGGAGTGGACTCACTGACTGGAACGGGCTCTGGAGTGGACTCACTGACTGGAGCGGGCTCTGGAGTGGACTCACTGACTGGAGCGGGCTCTGGAGTGGACTCACTGACTGGAGCGGGCTCACTGGCTGGAGACTTCTTCCTTCTCCTCCTCCTCCCTTTACCGGGGTGAAGCTGAGGCTCAGTGCCCATCTCCTCAATGCCTTCTGAAACAGAATTATGGGCTGGAGCATGCAAACTGGCTGGCTGATTCGGTGAGGTCCATTCCCTCCGACGGCGAAGATACGCGGCGAATCTCCAGAAATCTAAACTCCGTAGCCCTTCCATCTCACATTGAGGCAGAGGATCGTCGAGGCAGCAATTACACAAATCCTTCAAAGCCACGTCATTGTAACCCAGCCCCACCGCCATCGTCCAAAAGACCTTAGCGAAGCATCCTACCTCCCACCCCTCCTGGCGTAGAGCCCTCAACGCCCGTAGTTGATCCCAGCGCTCCCTGGTAGTGGCTGGAGGAAGGATTCGGAACCCCACACTGCTGGATCCTTGCATGGGTGGTTTGTTCTGTCACGGTTGCACACAGAAACAAGATGGTAAGATCCAAGTGCAGTGATGTTTATTAAAGGGAACTCCAAACACGTAATCCAAGACACAGGCAAAGGTTAACTCCACAAAAACAGTCCATAAAACAGAAAGCCAGAGAACTAAAGTGCACGTAACATTAAAACAACAAACCACAACTGAGGACAGAAACAACTGAGATTAAATAGACAGACACTGATTACAAAATACATGACAGCTGGGTGTAATGATGTGATAAATGGATAATGAGTCCGGCAGTGCGTTATGGGTAGTGTAGTCAATGGGGTGAAAACAGTCCAGGATGGAGTGCCCTCAAGTGGCTAATTCGGGCACTCTCACTGACGGTCATGACAGGAATGGCAGAGGATCCCCAAATCCAGGTGTGAAAAACTTGTTGCATCTTTCCCAAAAATACTCATGGCTGTATTAGACCAAAAGGGTGCTTCTACTAAATACTGAGCAAAGGGTCTACATACTTAGGACCATGTGATATTTAAGTTTTTCTTTTTTAATAAATCTGCAAAAATGTCAACAATTCTGTGTTTTTCTGTCAATATGGGGTGCTGTGTGTACATTAATGAGGAAAAAAATGAACTTAAATGATTTTAGCAAATGGCTGCAATATAACAAAGAGTGAAAAATTTAAGGGGGTCTGAACACTTTCCGTACCCACTGTATAAATCCCATAGCAGGTGTAGCTAGGGGAGGTGGATGGTTTCAGGAGAGCTCTAATAGCCAGCTGCAGGACTAGACTACAGCAAACACTGAACCAGACTATTTAAATGTTGAGCAAGCAATCTCATTGGCCGCTTGGATCAGCAGAAGCCAATCAGTTTGTGCCATGCGGTAATGATGTGATTGCTTACAGATTGCATGTAAAAATCAGCCTGTGCAATCTAGAGTTTCATGCTGAACTATAGCTCAAGTCAGTTCAGTGTTGTTTCAGTTGTTCAATAACTTTGTAAAATTCAAATATGAGACAAATTCATATTCTGCTGTAAAGCAGCTCTACAGATGTCACGGTCGCCGTCACATTCAGTTTGTTTTGGGTTACATCTGTCACATGTGATGCTTTATTCCTTTTTTTCCCACCACAATCTGTCACCATGGACATTAACCAGATCATCACTGTATGTAATTTTAGTTAATCATCTGTATTTTTAAGTTTCATGTCTTCCCCCAGTTCATGGTCTGGTCTCGTATGCTTATTTTGTTGTGTTGCATTCCTGCCTATACCTGTATCTCCCGTTGGATTACCTAGTAAAGACTTATTTGAGATTTATCTTCTTTGTCATGTGTTTCTGCTCAACCAGCCCATTACAGAAGACCAGACCTCCCAATGGATGAATGGGTAAAATTCATCACCGTGGCTCAGCATAGCCATGATTTTTTTAGTTTTCGTCTGAGTTTTTTTGTCTTGCCGTCACCAGCCTGCTGGAGGATGAAGCCCTTAAGACCTTGTTCTGGATCGGGGCGAACTTGCACAGCCCCAGCAACCTCCCAGACACCACCGGCTTGAATTGGAGGGAAACCGTATTAAGGTGTCTGGAGAGCAAACGGCCCTGATCCAGAAACCAGCCAAGCCAGTGCCCAGTCAGAAACCCACCACAGATGGAGTGAATGACTCTGCCGCGATGTTTGAGCCCGCGCTAAGAGGAGCAACCGAGCATGACATCACACCGGAGCCTGAGGGGAGTCCATCTGAGGAGAGATCTGAGTCAGCTGTCCCATCCTGCGCCAAGGGAGTAGGTGTCAGAGTCGAGGGATTGGTCAGAAGCCCCGCCCACCCGCCCATCACTGAGAGTGAGATTCTAAACAACTACATAAACTCAACCCTTCATCTGCCTAACTGTTCTATACTGGATTCACTGGTCCCACACAGCCTCCCTCTCCCACATCATCTTCTAAATGTTTTGGTCATCCCATCGTCCCAGTCTTCTCCCCAGACACCAGCCACGTCTGCTGTCCTGCCCGAGCTGTTTCCCACCAGTCCCGTGGTACAATCGTTGTCTCCTCTCAGTGACGTGGTTACATCACGGGCCTACTGTGAGCCACCTCCCTCAGGGCGTGAGGATCCCGTGGCTCCGCCTCCAGCTTCTGTCCGTGTCTTTCCACCTCGACCCATCGTCCTGACTCCTCCACCTGGGCTCCTCCCTCCCTCGACGTCTGCAGGGTCCTTCAAGTGCTCAGCTTTACAGAGCTCCCTCGAACCTTCGGCTTCACCTGAGTCGGACATCGCGTCACCTGCGGCAAGTCGGGGGGTCGTCGCTGCGGCTCCGTCACGGTCGTCTGGGTCTTCGGCATCACTCCACTTTATCAGCCCTCCATCTGCGCCGTGGGTTCCTCCTCCGTAATCGCAGTCGCCCTCACTCGTCCCCAAGGCGTCGCCGTGATGGTCCACCATCCTGGCTGTGGCCTGGGCCACCATCTGGCTCCTGCTCCCGGTTGGCCGTCCTCCTCCAGAGCCACCTCCTGCATCATCTATCATCTCACCTTCACTCCGTCCACCTCCAGAACCCCCTCCAGCCTTCCCCTTTGGATGTTCCATTACGGCGCTAGGATGCACCTCACCGGAGGGGGATGTACTGTCACGGTCGCTGTCACATTCAGTTTGTTTTGGGTTACATCTGTCACATGTGCTCCTTTGTTCTGTTTTCCCGCCACATCTGTCACCATGGACATTAACCAGATCATCGCAGCTGTATGTCATTTTAGTTAATCATCTGTGTATTTAAGTTCCTGTTGATTCAGTGATAACTGTAAAAGTTATAACTGTAAAGTTCAACAATTATGAAATGAGTTCAAACAGCTCTACAGAAAACAAGGGTGTCATCATCCAGCTCAATTCAGTTCAAGTTTTATTGTCATCCAATAGTAAAGGTGTACCTATAATATTTTATTACTTTTTAAATGATAGTAACCCAACATTTTTAAAGTTGTAGGAAACCAACATGAATACAAAGAGTATGAGGAATCAAGTTTAAATATAAGCATGTACAAAAAGGATTTTATTTCTAATACTGGTAACACTTTAATAATAAGGTTTTTATTTGTTAACATTAGTTAACATGAACTAACAATAAACCACATTTCTGCATTTATTAATCTTAAAGTCAATTTCTACATTTACTAATACATTTTTAAAATCATAGGTTGTATCTGTTAACTTTAGTTAATGCACTGTAAGCTAACATGAACAAACAATTAACCAACATGCTGTAAAAATATATTGCTCATAGTTAAGTACATAGTTAAGTTCATGTTAAGTAAGTTAACAAAGGACCTTTATGCCTTTCTTAATGGAACAGATCCAGATGAACATCTGTTGTGTTCAACAAAAGAAAGAAAGTCATATGGGTTTGAACTTGGTTTGAAATGATATGAGGTTAAGTAAAGGATAAAAGGAATTTAATTTGTCCTTAAACTCTCTGTTTAATATCCTCCTAATGGAATTGAGCAAGAAAACAATTGTGTGAAAACTGCATGAACAACCAGAGGACAAGCTTGAGAGGATACACAAAAGCATTTTTTGCTGTTGTTGTTTTTCTGATGATTCTGCAGTTTCGTCCTGCGCTGTTTAATTACTTCATTAATTATCCTACAGACACAAAACTGGGAACGTTTAACAAGAAGCCATTAGTTAATCTTCTCCTACAATGTGTAGGTGCAAGGTCAATGGCAAAAGTCATTTAGAATGAAATACACATTTGGATACAATAGCCTGTGAAAGACAGTGCTCAATGGACTCGCTGGCTAATAAGTCACTTCTAAGAGCTGCGAGATTCAACAGCTTCACAGTGTTCTTGAGTTTAGTGTCAACCAAATACTCCTGGGAAATTGCACCACAGGCAGACCTCCCCAATGCAATGCAGTTTTTCAAACATATTTAAAAATTTAGGCTTTGGGAATAACCTCATAAAATATTTTAACAGTTTCTGTGTTTAAGCGACTGTGTTGGGGGCTATTTGCTCTTGGACTATTTTTAAAAGCTACTCAGACTTCAAAAGACTGTATGTACTGATACAATATAAGGACTGTTATGCAGCACTGACCCAGAGTCATCGCTTGTCAAGGCCATGAGATATGAACAGAGAAGACAGATTGCCATGGTAAGACAATTTCATATACTTCAACAATGATTGACATTTTTTTTTTCTTTGACAGTAAGAGTAAGAAAGTAAGAAAGTAAGAGAAAGAAATTTTTGCTCATGCAAAACCCCCCAAATTAAAAAAAGAAGATATTTGCCCCAAAGCAATCTGACCTTAAAAGGCAATCAATAATAATAATAAAAAAATATATATATTTTTTTAAATAAAGTGTTTAATAATGCCCCCTGCACAACCAAAGCTAATATTTATATACTATATTTATATACGGTTATTTAAGCAATTTATTGTGAGATTACGTTTTTCAAAACAATTGATTATGGCGTATACTGTCATGCATTCAGCCACAACATCAGCTCCAGACCCTACAGCTCCACTTGTCCAATCTCACCCGAATACTAACCTGCGGCACCTGTTCAAGCTCATTACGGACTCTGTTAATTACCACTTGTCTGGTCTTGTCTTTCTAGTCCTGTCTTCGGATTTGCACTGACATATTCTTTACCTGCAAAAGTTATCAACACGATCCAATTACCAGCGAAGTTGTGACTGTGAACTTTCTCTGCCATATAGCACTTACCTGACTCCTCTTCTGTGCGTTGAAAGGCTATAAAAAGAACCAGTATCTGTTCATAACATTAAGGTTGAACCATCACATTGACTATTTTAACAATATTTTTACTACTTTTCTGGACCTTGAATGGTAATTACGTTGCTTTCTATGGAGGATAAAAAACCTCTCAGATTTCATCAAAAATATCTTAATTTGTGTTCCGAAGATGAATGGTCTTGCAGGTTTTGAATGACTTAAGGGTGAGTAATGACAAAATGTTTGGGTGAACTAACCCTTTAATGAATTTACCAGTAGAATGACACAAATGATACTAGACAAATGGTGCATTCAAGGCCTCCTGGGAAGTTCATATTTACATGGTGGAAAGTCGTGTTTATGACGGCGGGTGCATTCAAGTCACTTTCGTCAGAGTAAGATGGTGGTGTACCTTATTCTTAAGTAATTATACAAAATACAGCACATCTTCTTATAGAAAATTAAGAACAAAGAATGTGCATCATGTGTGTTTTGCTTATTTTGTTTTTAATACATTTTTTAAGCCACTATAAACTTTATTATATTGTTATATTATAATGAAACCATATTTTGTACAGGCAATTAGCTTACTTCGTTGTAAATAGAAAAGCTGAAAAATTTCACTGCTGAATACATAATATATTCCATCATGTTTCTCAATGACTCAATCCCAAACTTCCCACTCATATTTACAACATTGTGGTGCCGTTCATGTGCATTTAGTTCATAAATACGACCTTTCTGACGTGACTTGAATGCACCAAAAGGAACAATGAAACATGAGGGCTATTTATACAGAGAGACAAGGAACACCTGTACACAATTAAACAATGAACCAATGAGAAAAAAGGACACATGACCAGAATAACCAATTAGAACATTATTCTTTTAAAGCCAAAATTAAATGATGTGCTTCAATTATGAGTTTTGAAGAGTATTTTTGGGGAATCTATAATTTGTTTGTTTTGGTGTATCTACCTCCTTTCCCCAGAAAATGTTAAGATTTCAATTGCAGTTTGTCATTTGTTTATATTTATAAAATAGCTGCAATGACCTTACTCGGTGTATTTACCTTGAACTGAATAATTTTGATTTCAGAGCATGGCTGAATTTAAATCTAAAATTTTAAACCATCTGCAGGTTACAGAAATCCAACTGTCAGGTAAAATGGCACAAAACTTCCCTGCTGACACATTGGTGGCGTCCTCAGATACCTCATTCCCCCTGGTAATGGAATGGTAGCATAGATAAATGAATATATAAGCATATGGATGAAAGTCAAGGAAGTTAAAGATCATCAATCCCAGGAGGGGAGCTGCATTATTCATGAAAGTACAAAGACAAATACCTACTGCTTTAGGCAGTAAACAAAACAATAAACAAATAAATAAACACAATGCGGATGAGTAAAATCATCCTCATGGCGGTGGTTGGCATCATCTGTTTGTTCTGATAAAGCAGCGTTTAGACACGAGACACTGGTGGAAAGGATTTTTTCATGAAAGGATCTCTGCAGAATGAATCTCTTAAAACTGCATGAACTTCTCCAGACCTCAGACCTTTGACAGCAAAATCATTCACCTTCAGCAATACTGTTAGCAAAACTTTTCTCTATTCAGTCAATGTATGTTGGGTTTCATTCAATAATTGAAGCTTGAAACGCTCAAAGCGTCTGAAATAAGCTCTATTTGGAAAACTCACCTGACATCCACTGAGGTGCCTGTTGAGCTGCTTCAAAGAAAATATGACATCCCATCGGGCTCTGAGGAGCGGGAAGGGTCCCTCACATATCACCTCTCCACAGGAGAGGCACAAACGTCATGTGGTCCCATTTAAAGATCACAAGCGCCTGCAGGTTTCCCTATAGTATACAACAAATCTGGTGGGCATATATCCTACAGGTTGATATCCCCCACCAGCTCCTAGCAGGATCCACCAACAACAACATGTGTCGAACCATAGGGTTTAAGCACAGCATTTCCCAAAAGCAACAAATGAAAAGATGACAACGGCATCTATGACAGATAGCAATTCCTGTTGGTAACAGACATCTTCCTTAAAGCATTTCATATACCATTTTTCTTTTTGTTTTTTGTTTTTTTGTTTGTTTTTTTAATGCAAACTAGTGAAAGTGGAGAACTGAGGTGCAGATTTGTTTCTTGAAAAAATTTGTTTCTTTGTTTCTTTTTTTTTTGTGTGCAATCATTCTTGTTGCATCTCAGAATTTACCTTGATTATTTGATGTGATTTGACATGAGATTAAAAAAAAGAGGAATGCTTGTGAAAATCAGTGAGGTTTGTAAACTGTTTAAATGATCATATCTGCAGATAGTCCAGTAGGTTTGGGTTAATTTATCCTCTGCCCCACCCTGACTCAAAAAATCCAATCAAAGGCTATTGTGAGTCACCCGAACTCATCTCACCTTGCTGTTTTGTCATAGAGCCCAAGGGATGAAGCGATTCCAATTTAGATTAGTTTTGACCCCTGAGTCACACATTATTCAGCTTATCTCCATATAATCACATTTCATGCATTGTTAGGAGAACACAGATGTTCACGTTTTATCAGCTGCGGTCAAAGTTACGGTCGATCAGTTCCAACCGATACAATATTTGTTCTGAAAATATTGATGTGTAAAAATGATGTTAGTTGTCTAGTTTTATTAGGGTCTTTAAGCAACAGCTGGAGATGAGACAGTTATTGCCGTCGGCCAAAAACATGCTCTAAAGTGAATGAGTGATTTTCACTGAGAACCTGAGAATTGCTACTGTATGTATATATATATATATATATATATATATATATATATATATATATATATATATAATGACCCCATTCAAAAGTTTATGAACCCTTGATTCTTGATAGTGGTTACCTGGTTGATCCACGACTGTTTTTATGTTGTGTGATGGTTGTTCATGAGTCGCGTGTTTGTCCTGAGCAGTTAAAATGCCCGATATTCTTAAAAAAAATCCGTTTTCCAGCATCTTTTGTGCATTTGAACCATTTCCAGCAGTGACTATATGATTTTCAAGATCCATCTTTTCACACTGAGGACAACTGAGGGACTCAAACACAACTATTAAAAAAGGTTCAAACATTCACTGATGCTCCAGAAGGAAACACAATGCATTAAGAGCCGGGGGTGAAAACCTATTGAATTTGAAGAATATTGTACTTAATTTGTCTTCTGGCAAATATTTAAGTGTCTTCTGTTGCTTCTGAAGGGCAGTACTAAAAGGGAAAAAAAAAATGAAACAAAATAAGAAAAACTTGGACATCTTTATCCTGTTCAAATGTTTTCACCCCTGACACTTAATGCTCCTTCTGGAGCATCAGTGCATGTTTGAACCTTTTTTAATAGATGTGTTTGAGTCCCTCAATTGTCCTCAGTTTGAAAAGATGGATCTCAAAATCATACAGTCACTGCTGGAAATGGTTCAAATATGCAAAAGATGCTGGAAATCTGAAGAATTTTCCGGACCTGGAGGATTTTTCTGAAGAATATTGGGCAGTTTAACTGCTCAGGATAAACATGGGACTCATGAACAACCATCACAAAACATAAAAACAGTCGTAGATCATCCAGGTAACCACACAATATTAAGAATCAATGGTTCACAAACTTTTGAGTGGGTCATTTTTTATAAATTCAGCTATTTTTTGTCTTTTGTCAAACTTTCAAGCTGCACTGTATATATATATATATATATATATTGATATATATATATATTGATATATATAGATTGACTGACTGACTGACTGATTGATTGTCTGTCAGGTACATAAATATTATTTCTCCACAAGGTACTCATGTGAGCTGTCATTCATGTAGCACAAATTATGTGAGGCAAGTTAGTGGGTTGAGCAGCAATAATAGTGATGCTTGCCCCAGTAGCCATCAATAACAAATGCTTTTCTTGAGGTAAAACACCATCAGTGAACAACACATACCATTAACACACTGTTGACCCTGTTGAACCTCTTAAAGGAAGGATCTCATCCCTGGGCAGCAGGTGTCCTTCTGTGATAGCGCTTCAGGGACACAAACACATATAAACTAGATTTTTAGGAAATATCTAAGGTTGTTAGATTGAATTTTCAGTATTTCATTCTCGCTCTTTCAAAATAAATCTGACATATTTGTGTTGTACCATGCTCTCAGACATGAGTTGCCGTGACAATCTATAGTACATTCAAAAATCATTTTCTCAAAAATGGAAGTCACCTTCACAACCAGTAGGCTGTAATGTGCTTGTTTAAGGAATATTCAGTCACAGACTTTAACTGTCAACAGCCTGCTGTCCTCTTTGCCCTGCTCGAAGGGTACTCAAGGAAAAGGGAAGAAGAAAGGCTCTACACCCCCATTTACATGTCTATGTATACACTAGGCTATATAGGCTATATATGTGGCCAAGTGGTCTAAATATACAATGTTTCTATTTTGTTAAAAAATGTAATGGCCCCTTTAAGAAATCTTCTCTCTCTCTCTCTCTCTCTTCTCGCGATACTGTTTGCGCGATTTGGATGCGTGCGCGCGACCAGAGAAGCCATTCTCACTGTACATGAGAGCTCCATGTGGTAGTGCATGCATTTCATCTAATCTAATGTAGTTTCATCATCTTTTCGGGTAAATATTACTCCAATATGTTTAATATGTACAAATATGCGTTGAAATGGAGTTCGAAAGAGTATTTGATGTTTATATTTCAGTCAATGCTTTTGGATCGCGTGTCTGACGAGTGAACCTCGTGGCAAATAGTAAAGGATTATTGGGTATGTAAATTTCACAATTTGATAAGTATTTCAAAGCAATGTTTATTTGATTATGCATGTGTATATATATAATATATATATATATATATATATCTGTTATAGATGTGTTAAGAGCTATTTTATGATTGATTCTGATTTATTTTTCTTATGGTTCATGGTTAATATGTGAAACAAAGGGAATGTAGCTTTACTAATGTGCTCTTATTTTTCTTCTGTACCTCAGCCACTGCCGTATTCCAGTCTATATTACCATTTTAGTTTGTTTCAAGTAATTTGGTTATTTCCGGTGGACTCTGGTGTGTTTTTTGTTAGTCTTTCACCTTGCATCTTACTGTATCTCAGTGGTTGCATGTCCTCCTCTGAACTACATCTAGTCGATTTGATGTGACACTTATTATTGTTGTAAACTTATCTTTCAACAATTGATCGTCATTTCTCCGAATTTGATTGCTTAAATTGTGGATAAGAGTTTTTTCCTTTTTGTATGATAATAAGTGAAATTTTTAATTATTCTAAATCTCCTTTTGTAAGCTTGCCTATTCAAGTCTTGCTCCCATCGACCGCTGTCATTATTTGAACAGCAGTCAGATTAAACAAACCCCAAGTTTTGAAAAGCATAGTTCTGCTTCCGGTGTGTGTCTCTTTTCTTCCACCCGGTTACATTTTTGGTACCAGGAGTGGGGTATCTGACAGTTGGGAGCTCTTAGGCGTTTAGTGCGTTTTTTTCTGGAATACGGTAGTGGTGGGTACGTGAGCTGCAGGGACCCGGAGTGGAGGCGGTCAACCGTGCTTTAAGTGTCCAGTGTGACGACGTCGGCTGAGGGTTTGTGGCCAAGGGACTGGATCGCTGGACGAGGAGGGGACATCGCCATCTGTGGCTGAAGCTCAGGAGTGTGCTGTAATCTTCTATGACTGTTTTGTGTGTTCTGCAAGAAGAGGAAGCAGTGTTACACAGACATTCTTTATCACATATCATTTGAACTAAAGAAAAGAGACATTAAACAGACTTTGTGCTGCCAAAAGGACATTGAAATTTAATTCAACATGTCACAGTCTGATGATGAAGATCCAGTACAGGGTGCTGCTAGTGAACAGGGTTTAAGTCATGATATGGACGATGTGCAGAGACAAATCCAAGAGCTTAGCAGAAAACATGCTGAAGCTATGGCAGCTATTGCCAACCTAAGTGGAGAGCCAACTAGGTCTTACATATATGTACCAAGGGAACGCCACATTCAGTCTTTCAGTGGTGATTTTAGCAAAGATGGTAGAAATGTGGATGAATTCATTGAAGAAGTGGAAAGGGTATTGCTTGTAAGAAACCAGACTTCCGAAGACCAAACTGACTTTGTTCTTTCCCTATTGAAAGGTGCCGCTTTGGAAGAGGTTAGATTAAGGCGGGGGGATCAACCCCAGTGTGCGGAAGACATATTTTTCTACCTTAGGGAGGCCTTTAGGGAAAAGCGTAGTCTTGCCCAGTTACTGCAGACTTTCTATACTCGCAAACAGTTAGAAGGTGAAGACCTGCGTGCATACTCTCATGCCTTGTCACAAATATTGAACTCTCTCTTGAAGCAGTCACCCGATGCTGTTGCAAATGCGAATGTCGCTTTACGAGACCAGTTCATTGAGGGAACAAGAGATGCAGCGCTTCGAAGGGAACTTCGTAAATTGGTGAGGGACAAGCCGCAGTCGACTTTGATTGAAGTAAGAGATGAAGCTTTAATGTGGTCTCTTGAAGATCCCAAGCTGCGTGCTGGTAAAGTAGCCCTTAACCGTAAAGTAAGCTCCGAAGCTACAGAAGTTCAGTGTGCGTCTGTGGTGATGCCAGCGAAGAGCTCTGTTACGCTTGATGAAGTTCTAAAATTAGTGGCGGAACAAGGCAAAGCCATAGGGGAGTTGACTCAAGCTGTTCAGAAATTGACTTTACATTGCACTAAGCCTGAATCTGTGAATCGTAGTAAATCTAAGGTGCAGCCTAGGTTTACTGATGACGGCCAGCCTATCTGTTTTAAGTGTAATGGGGTGGGGCACATAGCCAAAAACTGTGTGAGAAGAAACAAACAAGCAGTAAATGAGGATGCATCATCAGCCATGCCACAGGGAAATGCACACCCTCGGTCGCTGTGAGCCAAGCGATGCGAGGGCAATCTGTTGGCTCGACTCCCAAGGACTCAGATCATGATCGACTACTCCAACATGCTGTGGGGAGATGTCCTGTAGTTGACTTGAAAATCGGGGGAGTGAGTGTTTCGTGTTTACTTGACACAGGAAGTCAAGTGAGTACAATTACAGAACATTTCTTTAAAGAGCACTTAGCGGGTGAAGTACCCGACATGCTTTCCACATCCGGTTGGCTCAAAATTACCGCTGCTAATGGATTAGACATCCCGTATCTTGGTTATCTTGAGCTTACAGTTGAAACCATGGGTATCACTCTGCCAGAGTGTGGTTTTCTAGTAGTCCGAGATGCACAAAGCTCTTCAGCCGTTCCAGCTCTCATCGGCATGAATATTATAGGCAGATGCAGAGAGTTAGTTCATGCTGAGTTCGATACCACCTTAGGAGGGGAGCTACAGTCTGACTGGAGAGAGGTTTTCCAGCAAATGCAAAGTGTCAGTCCACGTGAGAAACGTTTTGTTGCACGAGTAGCTGGAAAAGAGACGGTGTACATACCTGCTTCATCTATTGCAACTTTAATGGTCCGGGGGATAAAAAGTTCATTACCTGAGGGTTCAAAACTGTTGTTGGAGCCTGGAAATTTACCTTTACCTGGCGGCTTGATCATGGTACCATCCCTTGTGTCCACTGTAAAACCCTTGTTTCCAGTGCAAGTTGTGAATCTCTCCACAGAGGATGTATGGTTGCAGCCCCGCACCCGGCTGGGTACTCTCTGTCCTGTTGAATCCTTAAGTCCAACGGAGGGTTGTGAAGTTAAGTTCCAAAGAATCGCAGCTGGAGTGGAAGAGATAACTGTAAACACAGAAGAGAGACTGGTATTGGCGAATACCCTAACCGACTTTCTTAACAAGCTACGGTTAGGTGGTACCGCTGAGCAACAGGCGGAGCTTAAAGCTTTGCTATTGAGGTATGTGGATGCATTTGCGCTGGACGATGAAGAACTGGGGTTTTCTGATAAAGTACAGCACGAGATCAATCTGGTAGATGACGTTCCAGTTTCTCAGCCCTATCGGCGCATTCCACCAACCCAGTATGGTGAAGCCAGGGAACATATCACCAAGCTTCTTAAGAAGGGGATTATCAAACCTAGTAATAGTGCTTATGCATCGCCCATAGTACTTGTACGGAAGGCGGATGGTAGTCTTAGACTATGTGTCGACTACAGAAAATTGAACTCCAAGACAAAACGAGATGCCTTCCCTTTGCCCCGCATTGATGAGAGTTTTGATGCATTACAAGGTGCAAAGTTCTTCTCAACTATTGATTTGGCTAGCGGGTATCATCAGGTGGCTGTGCGTGAGCAAGACCAGCCGAAGACCGCATTTACTACCCCGTTTGGAATATTTGAATACTCTCGTATGCCTTTCGGAGTTTGTAATGGGCCTTCTACATTCCAGCGTCTTATGCAATCTACTATGGGAGATTTGATCTTCCAGATTATGCTGGTTTATCTGGATGATATTCTTGTATATTCATCTACTTTCCATGAACATCTCCAGAGACTAGAGGTCGTTTTCAGTAGATTGAAGGAAATGGGGCTCAAGGTGAAGCTTGAAAAATGCCATTTTCTCCAGGAAGAGGTAAAGTTCTTGGGTCATCAAATTTCAGCTCAAGGCATTGGTACTGACCCTGGGAAAGTTGAGGCGGTGAGAAATTGGAAAACACCTGGCACAGTAAAGGACTTAAGATCATTCCTAGGTTTTTGTAGTTATTACAGAAAATTTATAGAAGGTTTTTCCAAAATCGCTGGCCCTCTTCATGATTTGGTGAACTTGTGTCTGAAACAACACGGAATTGTGAGGAAGTCTGAGTTTTGTTCACTGTGGTCAGCCGAGTGTCAAGCAGCCTTTGAGTTGTTAAAGGATAAGCTTACATCTGCTCCTATATTAGGGTACGCAGACTTTTCTCTTCCATTTATAGTGGAGACTGATGCTAGTAATGAAGGTCTAGGTGCAGTCCTCTACCAACAACAAGGTGACTGTAAGAGAGTGATCGCCTACGCTAGTAGAAGACTACGTAATGCAGAGAAGAATGATCGGAACTATAGTAGTATGAAACTCGAATTACTAGCTCTCAAATGGGCTGTTTCCGAAAAATTCCGGGGGTATTTGTTAGGCTCAAAATTTGTGGTCGTCACAGACAACAATCCTTTATGTCACCTGCAAACAGCGAAATTGGGTGCTATCGAGCAAAGATGGATGGCCCAATTAGCAGTTTTCGAGTTTGAGGTTAAGTACCGACCCGGACGGCACAATGCTGCTGCTGACGCCCTCTCTAGGCAGCCGTTAGCAGGGGAGCCTGCTAGTTCTGAGGACATGGAATATGATGATTGTGTTGCCATTTGTAATGTGATCAACAAGGGTACACCCTTAGATGTGGAATTGCTGACAGCGGGTGATCAGTGCTGTAAAGTGAGCCAGATCCGTGTTTTGGGGTGTGGAGCCAGGGTGGAAGGGACGGACACTCAGGGAGGTACAGGTACTCTTCCAGGCTATACCAAATCTCAGTTAAAGGATTTCCAGCTGAAGGATTTGATTCTCTGCTCTTTTAGAGAGTTTTGGGATCAGAAGCGAAAGCCCACCAGTCAGGAACGACACAGCCTACCTAAACCTGTATTGTCACTGTTAAAGCAGTGGAAATATATTAGAGAATCAGATGGATTGCTCTATCGTGTGGTGGATGATCTTCATCTTGGTGAGTGCCAGCAGTTGCTCTTGCCAGCCTGTTTAAAAGATCAAGTCCTTGAAAGTGTTCATGATAAGATGGGACATCAGGGAATTGAACGTACCCTCAACCTGTTAAGGCAAAGGTGCTTCTGGGTTGGCATGTATGAAGATGTCGAAAGGTGGGTCAAAAAGTGTCAACGGTGTATTCTAACCAAAATGCCGCAGCCGAGAATCCGTCCTCCTATGAAGCCGTTCTTAGCTTCAAGGCCTTTGGAAGTAGTGGCAGTGGATTATACAGTGCTCGAACCTGCCTCAGATGGTCGTGAGAATGTGTTGGTCGTAACCGATGTGTTTACTAAATTTACACAGGCATTCCCAACCAGAGACCAGCGAGCTGAAACCACAGCCAAGATTTTACTGAAAGAGTGGTTCATGAAGTATGGAGTGCCAGAGAGGTTACATTCGGATCAGGGGAGAAACTTCGAAAGCGAGGTGATCGCTGAGTTGTGTCGACTGTATGGAGTAAGGAAAACACGCACAACTCCCTACCGTCCGCAAGGTAATGCTCAGTGTGAGCGATTTAACAGGACGCTCCACGAGTTGTTAAGAACACTACCTCCTGAGAAGAAAAGGCGATGGCCAGAACACCTTCCTGAGTTAATCTATGCATACAATGTAACACCCCATGCAACAACAGGCTACTCACCCTATTTCTTGCTGTTCGGCGTAGAACCACGTCTTCCTGTCGATGCTCTTCTAGGCCAGGAACAAGCTGTGGATAGAAAACAGGATTGGTTAGTAATTCACCAGAATCGCCTCAGAGAAGCTCACGAAAAAACGAGAGAATATGCAGAGCGCAAGGCTGCTGAGAGACTTGCTCCATTAAATGACAAAGTCTACTGTCCTACTGTTGGTGTTGGTCAGACGGTGTATTTACGTCACCGACCTGCTGGTAGAAACAAGATACAGGATGCTTGGGCTTCTACTGTGTATCGGGTCATACAGGTACAGGGCACCACGTATACGGTTGAACCTGTGGAGGGTGGTCCCAGTAAGAGAGTCCACAGAGTTGACTTACGCCCTTGTGTGAATCCTGTTGTGGAACCAGTGGTAACAGGGAGTAGTTTGTCATCATCACCATCTACAGATCTGGTTGAGCCTGTGGAAGTTGGAAATACTGACATAGAGTTTGTGGTGTTGGAAGAGGTTACATTACCTCATCTTGAAGAGACAAGGAATGTTCATGTTGGAGTCTCTGGTTCAGCTGACGAAGCTTTAGATGTTGGACCTGTTTCCGTACTGGATAATGTGGAACCGCCAGTGGAATCAGAACCATCAGTGGAACATGAACCTGACCCTGTTCCTTCAGTAACCAAACCTGACCCAAGGAGGCCTGTTCCCGCACCCAGAAGGACCAGTCGGCCCAATGCTGGTATGCATTCAAACCCATTTAACGAGCCAAGATCGGCCTGTAATTCTGTCTCTCTCAGTCCTGAAGTTTTCTCCCAGGTTTTGACAAGTCTTGGTAGTGTATTCTTCAGAGAGGCTGTGAAAGAAGTTAAGAATATGTATTGATGTCATTGAGGACAATGACTTCTTAGCAGGGGAGAGTGTGGCCAAGTGGTCTAAATATACAATGTTTCTATTTTGTTAAAAAATGTAATGGCCCCTTTAAGAAATCTTCTCTCTCTCTCTCTCTCTCTTCTCGCGATACTGTTTGCGCGATTTGGATGCGTGCGCGCGACCAGAGAAGCCATTCTCACTGTACATGAGAGCTCCATGTGGTAGTGCATGCATTTCATCTAATCTAATGTAGTTTCATCATCTTTTCGGGTAAATATTACTCCAATATGTTTAATATGTACAAATATGCGTTGAAATGGAGTTCGAAAGAGTATTTGATGTTTATATTTCAGTCAATGCTTTTGGATCGCGTGTCTGACGAGTGAACCTCGTGGCAAATAGTAAAGGATTATTGGGTATGTAAATTTCACAATTTGATAAGTATTTCAAAGCAATGTTTATTTGATTATGCATGTGTATATATATAATATATATATATATATATATCTGTTATAGATGTGTTAAGAGCTATTTTATGATTGATTCTGATTTATTTTTCTTATGGTTCATGGTTAATATGTGAAACAAAGGGAATGTAGCTTTACTAATGTGCTCTTATTTTTCTTCTGTACCTCAGCCACTGCCGTATTCCAGTCTATATTACCATTTTAGTTTGTTTCAAGTAATTTGGTTATTTCCGGTGGACTCTGGTGTGTTTTTTGTTAGTCTTTCACCTTGCATCTTACTGTATCTCAGTGGTTGCATGTCCTCCTCTGAACTACATCTAGTCGATTTGATGTGACACTTATTATTGTTGTAAACTTATCTTTCAACAATTGATCGTCATTTCTCCGAATTTGATTGCTTAAATTGTGGATAAGAGTTTTTTCCTTTTTGTATGATAATAAGTGAAATTTTTAATTATTCTAAATCTCCTTTTGTAAGCTTGCCTATTCAAGTCTTGCTCCCATCGACCGCTGTCATTATTTGAACAGCAGTCAGATTAAACAAACCCCAAGTTTTGAAAAGCATAGTTCTGCTTCCGGTGTGTGTCTCTTTTCTTCCACCCGGTTACATATACAAATACTGAAATGAATAAACTCTCTTTGAAAGTATAAGATGCATTTAGGTCAAGTGGATAATTATACCCACAGTAAATAGAAGTCATTAATGATATCTAGAAAATAATCCAGTTTCTGTCCCCTTTTCTTCAGTTTCTGCTGAAAAGATCAACATTGTTTGTCATGTCCTGTGTTGTCACATTATTTCTCTCTTGACAAAAAAGTCCTTTAGTCAATATTTCATCATGTCACTTTCATTATTTTGAGTCCATTTCACTCTGACTGAAATGACATATAATTTTAGTCCTTTTAGTTGTTGACATGACGAAAAATATGTCAAACTCCATGAAAATCATGAAACCCTTTATCAACAAACATTTTCATCAGTATTGTGGTTTACAAAATAAACATAACATTTTCTAACCCTTAAAAATATGGCTATATATGACTACTGTTTGTCCATCAATGCAAGTCATTGGGATTTTTCTGGCATTTTATCTTTTTTTCAGGCAAAAATTAGCAAGTTCGATCATTCAGTGATTTACTGTTGACACTGTGAGTGAACCTGCCTGACTTAGAATTGAAAAATCATACCGAATCCATATTGATGTAGTTTCATATGCCTTGATTTTAAAGCTGAATTATGAACATGAGTATTTCACTTCAGCTGCTTAATTGATTAACGCTGGCCTTGTAGATAAAACCCACATCATTTGACTAAAATGAATCCTGATCAAATAACACACTACACTCAATACAGTCCGTTCCATTATTGTAATTACTTTAGATGCCAAAGTAAGCCAGAAAGCGAGGCACTTGTTAATGAATGAGGTGTTTAGAAAATAGAAGCACTCTACTTTCATATTAGCACTCCATTTTGTCCCATCTCTTTTTTTTTTGTAGTGGCCTTAACTGAACTTGGTTAAAGCCATGAGAAAGAGGACTGATTTGCTGGAGCAGTTATCTGTGTTCAAGCTAAATACATTAGGCAGATTAATTCTGTGCTCTCTTAAGGGAAGCTCTCTTTCCCCAAAAGCCATTTCCAAACCTCATGGCTGGAGAATTTTTTTTTTTTTTTTTTTTTTTGTAATAGTTGATTGTTGATGCACAAACTTTTCATTACGCCCACAGACACATTAGCGACCGGGCCGCCGGCGAGCTGTCTCTGCAAAACCCAGAATCGAAATGCGGCAGCGTTACTGCAGTCATTAGTCATTTGATCACAGCTTTTCTAGCAGCGTTAATAAGGAAGTGAAGATAATCATGGTGATGGCGCACTTGAGATGGAAGCTTCTCCATATGCCTGAAAGCACATGGATATTCTCTCGCTCTCTCAATCCCTTCAATTAGCGTTACTGATGTTGCCCTAAACCACTGGACACACAGACAGTAATTAGAAAGCGGCAGGCTGTTATCAGTTATCGCCAGTGTCCGTGAGATAAGAAAAAGAAACAAACTTGGAAAGCCTTCGTCAAGCTTACTGAGACGCTGTTATGCCAAAATTCAAATTAATTGTGTTCCTAGAAGGAACTTCAAAATTACTCTTGATGTTGAAATATTGTGAAGATTAACTAATTTAGGTCAGCATTCAGGGCCATGGTTGAGACAAAACGGTTTTGGGACCCCACTACCAGGCTCATTGATAGGCTAGATGATAGAGGACCTTAGTGCTATCTCTGTATTACAAAGTTTCTGGTTGTTGCACCCTGACAAACGTCCTAATTTCCACTGAATTGAGAGCCAGATAACATAAATAACCTGGCCACAAACAAACAGCACATTTGTGTCTTTCTTTTTATGTCTTAGTTTTGAGAACTTATTTTAATTTCCAAATAAATGTAATTCATTTATTTTATTCTATTAAATTTTAACCAAAAAAGGAATAAAGTAATTAAATTAGTTTGGATGGTATAAGTTCTCAAAACTAGGTACAAGGCATGTAAACAAAGACATCATTGTGTTATAGGCAGGTTAGTTCATGTAAATATTAGAGTTGTCAAAAGTACCAACTTCGGTACCATGTCGGTACCATGTAAAAATGTGACGCTATGAGCGCTGTTGAACGAATTCGTAAACACCTCTGATTGGCCGTTGTGATGACGCGCTCAACGGTTATGTCTGTGATTGGCTTCAATGATCGACCCTTCAAAAACGTAAATAGTCATCAATGACGCTCTTAACCGAGCGCTAACACAGATAAACACGGGAGCGTTTGAAAGCAGGTGTATATCGCGGACCACTCCGGTGATAGACGCCTGCTTTCAACGCTCTTGCTCCTGCTTTCAAAACGTTTTCAAATTCAAACACTTCCGTGTGCTTTCATACGCTCCGTGCGTTGATCATTGTAGCCAATCACAGACATATCTGATGAGTGTGTGAACACAATGGCCAATCAGAGGTGTTTATGAATACACTCAGCAGTGCTCAAAGCATCACATTTTTAAAATTTCAGTACCAATTGGTACCGAAGTCGATACTTTTGACAACTCTAGTAAACATTCATCAACGCACACATCAGTTGTGGCAAAAGGAAGCTCAAGCATGTTTGCTTGATGCATGCGAGAACCAATGAGGTTCATTCTCATGTGTTAAGAAGCACATTTGAGCTTCCGCAAGAGCTTTGTTCTCGTGCGTCAAGCAGGTTCGTTTGAACTTCTGTTTATGTTCGCTGATCAATGGTTATATGTGAATAAAAACCAAAAATTAAATCTGTTTATCATATAAAGCAATCGAGTCTCTTCAGAAAATTTGGACTAAACTGCTCAGTTCATATGGATCAGTTTTACGATCTCTTTATGAACCTTTTAAAGCTTCAAAGTGGTAGTTGCATAGCTGAATTTTCATTTTTGGGTGAACTAACCCTAATGCTAACAAATAAAACTTTAGTTGCCATTAAATTAAATGAAATTATCTTTATCACGAGCTGGCTTTGACATAATGGTCAGATATTTTAATTTGTAAAATATATTTAATTTAGGTATCTAAAATAAACAGTAATCAATTCACACATATGATATATCTATACATATGATAACATCTTTTTATTTCTGATAAAAAGCGGGTAGAGTAGCTTTGCAGCAAAACAAAAACCAAAATGCTAATTAACTGAATGCATGCTGCATCAGGTCCTTTAGGATAGATTCGTTAATTATAATGGAAGCGACTGGTTCCTGGTTCGAGACCAGCAGATTTTAGTCAGTTTTTCCAGCCTAAAACCTCTTCTTGGGTGGAAACATACAGAAAGGTTTCAAATTGGGTGCCATGACCTGTCAGTGAGCATCAATATACTAATCACTACCAAGTCTAGGAAAGCTATTCTGACCTGAAGGACAGTCAATTAAAGCCAGGGCTTTTAAATGTAACACTCACATTTGCTGGCTTATCCAAAGTCAACCTCTGCAAATGAGGGTGGTGATTCCCATGGACGGGCTACCACAGCCAAGCAGTTTCATTTAGGGCGTGGCATAACAATTAATCATCTGCTAGAGTCACCTCCTGCCTTTGCTAGAATCATCGTACATTTCCCTTACTCTGCCATCTTAAGTATCTCTTGATTCGGTTTCATTTGGATTATTAATGAGACGCCCTTTAACTGTCATGCTCCACTGTTCTGCCGAGACTCCAGTACCTGTTCTCATGGCATTCTTCTCTTTTCTCAGCCTCTGCATTATGCTGCTATCACTGCGCTCCTCTCCCACACTTCTGCTGACACTCTGGGCGTCGAGTCTTAATTCATCTTCAGGGTATTCGAAACAGCCATAAGCCAAACATGATTTTCAGCGCATAATAGCTAGTCAGATGCGTACACGAACAGTAGAACAGCTTGTTTCGTAATGATTATGCCTCTGCAAATAGAACAGGCATGTTTTCAAAGTGAGAAATTTCAGATGTATTCTCAGAAAACAAGTCTTACAGGGACAGTTTAGTCAAAAATGAAAATTCAGATTATGTACTCACCCTCATGTCGTTTCAAACCTCTATGACTTTCTTCTGAGAACACAAAAGGAAATTCCTTGAAATCATAAAAATATCATAAAAGTAATCCATATGACATGTAAACTAATTCAAGTCTAAAGTCTGATCAAAGGAATCATTGAAAATGAATCATTCAGATTGGTTTTGTGAATTGGATCAATGGATTAATAAATAAACTGTACATTTACTTCTCTCATGAACATGCCAAGGGAAGCGAGGGTGGATGTCAAGATGATATCTTAAATTGCAGTCTGTTTGTCACACAAAGTCATCATATTTTTTAAATATAGTGTACAAGCCATATGAGCCTCTTTTATGGTACTTTTTTGTCCTCATTCATTTTCAATATACAGAAAAGATTGGCCAGGATTTTTCCAGTGATGTCAAGCTGAATTTTCAGCATCATTACTCCAGTGTCACATGATCCTTCAGAAATCATTCTAATATGCTGATTTGCTGCTTACGAAACATTTATTATTATTATCAATGTTGAAAACAGTTGTTGCTTCATATTTTTGTAGAAACCGTGATGAATTAAAAGTTCAAAAGAACAGCATTTATTTGAAACTTTTACAACATTATACATGTCTCGTCTGTCACTTTTGATCAGTTTAATGCATCCTTACTAAATAAAAGTTTTTATTTCTTGTAAAATAATAATTATAATAATAATAATAATGTTTACTGACCCCAAATTAGTGCACAAGAGAAGCAAAATTGCATACGATTTTATAGTTCACTTACTCCTATAAAATCTTGCTTGTCATGACATTTATCTTATTTTAAAGGGTTAGTTCACCCAAAAATGAAATTTCTGTCATTAATTACTGACCCTCATGTTGTTCCACACCCATAAGATCTTTGTTCATCTTTGGAAGACAAATCAAGATATTTTTATCTCCCATAGAAAGCAATGAACACTCTAAAAACTAATTCAGGGGACCTAGTCATTACTTAAATATATATATTGTTGTGAAATAAAAAATCAAGTTCTGAAATGCTGTTAGACTTTTTACTTGTAACTGTTATTTTATTGAGCTTGGATGACACACAAATTATGCCTATTGATTCGATATACTATCATGACTTGTCATAGTTTAACATTTTCAGTTAATCAAAAATGTATTTAATTTTAAGTTCTGTTAATGTAAAATACAATCTGATGACGTGTAAATGTGTTTCATTGTTTTGAGTTGTATGAACACTTCTTTTAACTGGGCTGGGATTTATATTTTCCATCATGCTTTGCCCATGGCACTTGAAAGGGAGAGTAAATGCTAAAATTAAGTGTTATACAATGTTTTTTGCACAAGATTAATGGTAAGGGAGATTTAGCAGTAATTAGGGTTTTGATATGCTAATTTAGAAGAGTTAATGTGTTAATGTGGGTTTTTGGAGAGTTACCATCATGGTGACAAGTGGTGCTTGGTAAGATCATGTTACTTAGAAATGCAGTTTTATTATGTCCAAAAAGCGTCTTAACCTTACTTAAAACAATATGTTGGACCAACTTAAATAGTTGCATTCATGTTGACAATTATTAAGTTCATGTTACTTAGAAATGTGTTTTTATTGTGGCAAAAAAATGTATTCACCTTACTTAAAACATTATGTTGGATCAACTCAAAATATTGCTTTGAATTAATGTAATTCTCCCAATTGGCTTAAGTTAAAAATTCTAGTGGAAAACGTTAACATATTTTTTTTTGTTGAACCAATGTTTTATTTTTTAGAGTGAAATTACCACATTCAGGGTCCAGAGAAGTAGTAAAGACATTGTTAAAATAGTCCACGTGACTACAGACGTTTGACCTTAATGTTATGAAGAGACGAGAATACTTTTTGTGCGCAAAAACAAAACAAAAATAACGACTTTAATCAACAATTTCCTCTCTACCCTGTCATTCTCCTACGCAGTTTATGTTGAAGACACATCGCAGAGCTTCTGTGTTCTACGTCAGAATGCCAACTCTGTTTTGGCCAGCTCCTGCATCAGCATGCATGTTTCGTGGTGCTCATGTGAACAGCGTCGACCAATTCTGAGCCAGCGTTCAGATACGATAAACACAGGAGCGCTGCACTGTGTCAACTACGTAGGAGACTGACAGGGTAGAGAAAAAATTGTTAAATAAAGTCATTATTTTTGTTTTGTTTTTGCGCACAAAAAAGTATTCTCGTCGCTTCATAACATTAAGGTTGAACCACTGCAGTCACGTGGACTATTTTAACAATGTCTTTAATACTTTTCTGGACCTTGAATGTGGAAATTTCATTGCTTTCTATGGGAGATTAAAAAAAAAACTCTCGGATTTCAAAAATATCTTCATTTGTGTTCCGAAGATGAACGAAGGTCTTGCAGGTGTGGAATGACATGAGAGTGAGTAATTAATGACAGAAATTTTATTTTTGAGTAAACTAACCCTTTAAGAATTACAAAAAAAAAAAAAAATACTGATTTGGATGCATTTTCACATGGTTGTGGTGAAATAGGCTTGAAAAGAGAAGATGTCCAGAACAGGTGCATGTTATTAATTGATTGAAAGGGATGACACTGACAAAACCTTTATCAAACAGCAAAAAATCCACAAAAATTGAAACAGGCAGATCCAAAAATGAGTTGGCGAGGTGGAAGGATTGGCGGTGTGATAACATCTGCTCTACAGGGCTTTTTGGCAGCCATTATGCATTTAGTGACATGGTACTTGGAAAATCTTCTCCTCAGATGTACTCTTCATCTTTGTCCAAACAAGTATGGCAGGAGGACCTACACCTGCTTTCCCTCACCCAGTGAAGAAAAAACAGACTAAGGAGTAGAGTGTGTACAAGAGAGCTTGATTTACTGTATGTCAGTCGTGTCGACCCTCTCCATGCATCAAACGGCCTGAGCCATGGAGGGGGTATCAGGATGTGGCATCCACAATGTCTTCCCATTTCCCACAAATCTACAGCACCGGCTATATGATCTATCCTTCCTATCCCTCCAAGGGGAATGGCTCTGGGTGAAATATGGCTTTGTGTCAGTGCTGGGGGTGGGGGCTTATTATACTGTGGAATATAGATAACGCAGCAGTGCATTAGGGAAGAGGAAAAAATCAAAACAGCACATAAACACGCAGAGCACAGCAAAATCAGAATATGCCCCATTAGGTAGAGAAAAAAAATGGTACAAAAGCAAATAATATTTCATGACATTGATGTTTGTATTGTAAAAGGTCAATAACAATAAGAGTGCCCAAAGTAAAGGCAAGGAAAACTCTGGAAAACACATGCCAAATTCATAATGTATTTGTGTTGGTTTCTGGTTTTGGTTGGTTTGTTGAACATTTTGTTTATAATTTTCCAGAAAAGTCTCAATTTAAAAAAAAATAATACCACATATTGCATAAGCCTTCATTACATGTGATTGACAATTCATTAATAGCCTATCATTTTTTTGAGGAGTCGCGCCACATGACATTTTACAACCTGAAATTTTTTCATCCTGAATTTCAAACTGAAATGATCTCATATTTGATATAATTTCCTGTTTTTTCTGCACGTCAGGGGGGGGGCAACAAATGACTTTGATTCAGTGTAACAAACAATAACTTTTAATTAATAAGCAGTAAAACAGTTTTGTTCAAATATTTGTCTTAAAATAATAATAAAAGTTCATTATGATAAAGATGATTCATCCATTCCCTCTTCCATGATAGAAGAACCAAGGGTAATTACCATAGCAACAACCCTTGCATACTCACAAGACAATCCTGTAGCAAATTTGTGTCTGTTTAATAAAAGTTTATGTTGTATCTCTGGAGGCGGCACAAGAACAAACAAGCATATTTTGTAGCATTATTGTCTCCTCTGTGTTGTCTATGGCAGATAGTGAATAATATCACTGCATGCACACTAATAAGATTTCTCCTGTGCTGCTGAGTTGCCTCTGTTCAGCGAGGTCGACGGCTGCAGGGGAGAGATAGGGCGGCACGTCTCCATTGTGGGCCGTCATTGGGATTAAACCTTCATTTGAGTTTTCCTCTTTTCCTAATGCACTTTTTTCTTGTGAACACCTTCTCTGGATGTGCTTCACTGTGATTGGATAGCAGTGAGCAGATAAAATCCCACAATTCATCAAAATTCCAAAATTAAACGCAAGTACGTTTTCTGGTGCGTGCAACATTTTCATCGTTGTTGCAGTGCTCTCGGGGTGTAGTTGCCAATATGTTGTTTTGTGGTTACTAAAGTGTTTTGAGGGGTTAAGCACATTGATTTGTGGTTGCTGGGGTGTTCAGAACAGTTCAGGCCAGATCTAGGTGGTTGCTAGCCTGTTTTAGATGGTTGCGAGTAGGGCTGGGACAATAAATCGATGCATCACTCGATTCTGAGATTTTCCAAATGCATCACGATTCTCTCTTGAATCGATTCTGAGCTTAGTTTTTAACAGCAGATGCATTCAGAAAATCTCAGAATTTTTCAATTTGCGATGCATCGGTTTATTGTCTCAGCCCTAGTAGGGCAATACCTGGTTTCTAGGGTGTTTTGATGGTTGTATACAATACATTTTACAAGGTCAGCTCTAGGTGGTTGCTAGGGTGTTCTGATGGTTGCTATGCTAGTTCTAGGTAGTTGCTAGGGTGTTCTGATGGATCCTAGGTCAGTTCTATGTGGTAGCTGAGGTGTTCTGAATGGTTGCTGTGCTAGTTTTAAGTGGTTACTAGGGTGTTTTGTTGGTTGCTAGGTCAGTTCCAAGTGGTTGCTAGGGTGTTCTGATGGTTGTTAGGTCAGTTCTAGGTGGTTGCTAGGGTGTTCTGATGGTTACTATGCTAGTTCTAGGTATTTGCTAGGGTGTTCTGGATGGTTGCTAGGCCAGTACTTGGTTGTTATGGTGTTTTGATGGTTGCTAGGCCAATTCTTGTTGGTTGCTAGGGTGTTCTGAATGGTTGCTGTGCTAGTTTTAGGTGGTTGCTAGGGTGTGGTGGTTGTTAGGTCAGTCCTAGGTGGTTGCTAGGGTGTTCTGATGGTTGCTGTTGTAAGAATTGAAAATATCCAAAGATATTTTAAAATGAACAAAGACATTTGCTTTACTGTTTCACACCCCTCTCTCTTGCCACGGGCCATTTGGGAGGCACAAAGGTGATAGTGATCAAGGTCTGTAGGCCAAGATGTTTGTACATCGGGGGTCTACAAATGGTCACACCTTTAGTACAGTGGGGGAAAGTTTTAATCTTCTCATTGGTCAGTTTGAATGTCTCACATTTGAGTTTCAGTCACATGGTCAAGGAAGGGATAAAAGAGGATTTTAACTGTTGCTCTGGTCTCTTTTCTATGCTCTTCTTCCTTGGATCTCGGGCACTCCCTTGCCCCCTCTCTCTCTCTCTCTCTCTCTCTTTATTTCTCTTTCTCTCTCTCAGGTAACTTTTTACATACATGCTGTGTACAATTAATGGTATATGATTTTATCATCTCATACATCTATTTTGTAATTATTTTAAGTGTAGCCATAATCAGATATTGTCATTAAACCCTTTCTATTACAAATGATGTGCTAACTAGTTTTGATTTAGTAACATTAATGTGTTCCCTATTGCAATACAATTTTGTCACACTATAGCAACGCTCTCCCACATATTTTGCTATTATAACTGCGCTTATTTCCGTCGTTGGTATAAGTTGCAGTGGGTGGTAATAGACAAGAAATGTACAGTATTCTAACATCTTACTGATGAAGTTTCTTTAGTCGCTCGGCAAACCTTACAGCCTGAACCCCTGTAGGAGTTCCACCCTTACACTGTGCTAGTTTTAGGTGGTTGCTAGGGTGTTCTGTTGGTTTCTAGGTCAGCTCAAGGTGCTTGCTAGGGTGTTCTAGATGGTTGCTGTGCTAGTTTTAGGTGGTTGCTAGGGTGTTCTGGATGGGTGCTCGTTTAATACTTGGTTGCTAGGGTGTTCTGATGGTTGCATTACATTTTAAAAGGTCAGTTCTAGATGGTTGCTAGGGTGTTCTGATAGTTGCTATGCTAGTTCTAGGTAGTTGCTAGGGTGTTCTGAATGGCTGCTGTGCTAATTTTAGGTGGTTGCTTGGGTGTTCTGAATGGTTTCTGTCTTAGTTTGAGGTGGTTGCTGGGGTGTTCTGTTGGTTGCTAGGTCAGTTCTTGGTGGTTGCTAGGGTGCTCTGAATGGTTGCTGTGCTAGTTTTAGGTGGTTGCTAGGGTGTTCTGAATGGTTTCTGTCTTAGTTTGAGGTGGTTGCTGGGGTGTTCTGTTGGTTGCTAGGTCAGTTATAAGTGGTTGCTAGGGTGTTCTGATGGTTGCTAGTTCCCTTCTAGGTGGTCGCTATAGGGTTTTGGATGTGTTTGTAGGTGCCGCATGATTTAAATCATTGTTCATATTTGTAGTACTTTATAAGATGATCTTTAATATATATAATTTTATATATTTATAAATTTATATTTATATTGTGGGGTAAATGTAAAGAGAAGCTCATAAACCTAAAAACATGTGCATAACTCCAAGTACTGTATGAACAATACTAACAGCGATGCTCTCCTTAGCAAGCAACACTAATTATTATTTGATATAAACTGAAAAGTAAACTCAACAGACACAGCAACAGAGCCCTAAATCACAGTTTATTATCTAAAATTAAATTCAGACCGAAACATTTGTTTGAAACATAAATGAGGAAGGCAGTAAAAATGGTTAGCTTAAAGTATTACAAAATAACTGGCTAATCTGTTCACCAAATTGAATATGCAGTTATTTTACTCTATAACGGTTCTTTAATTACATCATTATCCACCTAAATTACTGCAAGTTGACAGTATATCAACAGAATTACTTCTTCAAAGAATGTGTTTACAAAGACCTCTATAAATACAGTGTTTGAGTTATCATGCTATTATCATGTCAAAGACTTTAAAAAAAAAAGAGAGATTTAAAACTTTTATTCAGCAATAATGCACTAAATTGAAAAAAAAAAAAATGACAGTAAAGACATTTATAATGTTACAAAAGATTTCTATTTCAAATAAATGCTGTTCTCTTCAACTTGGTTCCCACAAAAATATTAAGCAGCACAACTGTTTTCAGCATTGATGATAATAAGGAATGTTTTTACGGTCGATCATCGGAAAAAAAGCATTTTGGATCATCTCCTTGATCCCGACCACTTGTAGAAGCTTTGTGTCTCTAGACAGCATGGATCTGATGTGATGTTTCTTTAAGCAATTGACACTATTTGATGACCTTTTGAGTTAATCACCGTAACGACTGAACACATATAACAATGGCAGCTTGAGGGTAAAAGGTCAGCACTATCTGTCGTCCTCCATGTGTTTGTTTAGCACTCCCCTGTCTGTCTTCAAATGACGAGAGAGGAGAAGGAACCTGCTCCGATGTCAGCCAATTAAGGCTTGTTTATTTTTCTCCTTCGCCTAATAAACGTCACTGCTATTTAATGGGCTGGTAGTGTAATTAAAATTCAAACCTCCGGGGCGAGGCAGACCTTCCACACGAGATGGCGCGGTATATCACATCGTACACATCCACACATACCAAGGTCATTGGAATCGTGCAGTAAAACATGAATTAAGAGCTTCAATGCTGTCGTATCGGTAGACGTTGAGGAGGTATATTTATAGACTTATATTCAATTGCTTTTTTAACGTATAAACAACAGTGGATGATTCAGTGAACGGCGAGTTTAATACATAAAAGCAGCCAGAAAATAATTGAAAGCAGACTGTTCTACCGCAGCAAGGCGTAAACAAACAAACATGCATGTTTCATGGTGTTATGTTGTAAGTGTTATTTGTGAATTGTTATATTTCACTGCAGTTACAACACATTCACATGTAATTGCTTGAGAATCCGAGCTACAAACTGTATTTTTCAGACTGACGTTACATTCTGTCAAACGTAAAAAAAAATAAAAAAAAAAGAAATCTTTAGGATGAGAAGGGTTAAAGTGATAGTTCACAAAAGAAGATATTTTGAAGAATTATCCACAACCAAACAGGTGATGTGCCCCATTGACTTCTAGTATTTTTTTATTTATTTTTTTCCCATAATATGGAAGTCAATGGGGCCCATCAACTGTTTGGTTGTGGATAATTCTTCAAAATATCTTCTTTTGTGTTCAGCAGAAGAGAGAAATTCAGACAGGTTTGGAACAACATGAGGGTGAGTAAATGATGATAAAATTTTAATTTTGGGGTGAGCTATCTCTTTAAAGAATGCTCTTTGTGAATCCTTAATATTCACTTGACTCAAATACCCACAGGGATGGCAGGGTTAATCTCAAAATGTAAGATTAACCTTGAGGAGATGAATTGATTTAAACCTTCAGCTCAGAGATATTCAATTAAAGTTTCAAGAGGTCCAGTCTTTCAGTTTCCTTCATAGCAGAGGGGTCAAACAATTAAAGCTCCCAAAATAACCGAAGGCAGTATGTTGTCGGAATATGAAAAATCAATAAGCAATGAGCATTTCAAGAAATTTTATTGAGGATTTTCAAGCTACTAATCATAATTTCTTAAAAAATTAAATGATAAAAAAAAACAATATAATAAAATATTAAATAATAAACAACCTCTGCAAAGCTGATGTTCAAAAAAGTAGCAATTAATTTCAAAATCAATTTATTATATGACAATATATAATTTATTTATATAATATATATAATTTTAACTTAAATTTTGCAAACAATTTCAAAGAAATGGCAACTAATACATTGAATCATGACCTTTATTTACAACTTTTACAGTGTAGCATTAACAAACAAGACCTTTTGTAAAGGGTTACCTATATGTAAAAAAAAAAAAAAAAAAAAGAGAGAGATAATAATAAATAAGATGTGAGCATCTTTCATAGTATACCACATAATGAACCATGGATGCTGCAGTTCAATTCTTTCCAATCCAATCTTTGGAGCTGTAAGGGTTTCATGCCAGTCCCAGCATGTTTTAAAGATGCTTGAGGGATTAATACACATGCTCACCACAGTCCAACTGTCAGCACTTCTCTCCGACTAAATGATAAAATGGTTAGGTAATTTCAGATGGCAACTGACTGGCAAATACCCTGAATGCTGTACTTGGCTCTGTGGGAGCCTCTGCATTTTCCATTATCTCCACAGACATATTTAGGTCCTACTTGCAACAAAACAACACAGTCCTTTGGGTTACCAAATGTAACTTTATAGGGTACTTTGTTAGAATTATATATTAGTCGTCACTGCTGCTGGCCTTAAAATCACCTTTTAATGGTTTATATATGCTTATGTCTTTAAGCGAGTTTAGAGAATTATGCAGTCGGATAGGATGCCAGTAGTTCTGGGTGTAAAGAGCACACCATAAGTGAATAACTGCACATCTCCTAATGCACCCCGCTGTGCCTTGCCAGCACAGCCTCTCAATCCGTTCCATCGCTATCGAACTGACTACTGTCACCACGGCAACAGCAAGTGGAATAATTTGCTTTACATCCATAAAGAACATCTCTAATAGTTCAATCTCAAGCAGAAAAAAGGCCAAACATGATGAAATTGGCAAATGCTGATCAAACAAAACTAAATGCACTTATGATTATAATCTTATATCATAGTCATTTGTCACAGTAACAGTATAACAATACAATACAGTTATTTTGGATGAACATTCAGTGAACAATAATATTAATATTAAGAAGTTATAAGTCATTTAAAAGTGACAGTAACGACATTTAGATGTTTTTATTTCAAATAAATGCTGTTCTTTTGCACTTTCTATTTAATTCTGAAAAAAAAATATTAAGGTTTGTACCCCAAAATAATAATAATTTTTTTTTTTTTTTTTTTTTTTTTTTTTGAGCAGCAAATCAGCATATTAGAAAGATTTCTGAAGGATCATGTAGCACTGAAGACTGGGGTAATGATGCTGAAAACTTAGCTGTTGTTGTTTCGCAGTCGTCTTGGATCACAATTATTCACTACCGTTTGCAGCAGGTTCTGTCGCCAAAGATAACCCCAAGAAATGTAAATGTGCAGGTGAATCAAATGACCCAAGAAGAGTTTTGGACAAGAGGAGAAATAAAATGGGTGTGGCATTTCCTAACACTGTTTAACAAGTCGGGTGAACAAGTCTATGGCAGTTTAATTAAATACAGTATGCGTTATACATAAATAGTCAGCCTAATTGCAAATGCTGTGGGTACATTCAAATGTATTTTTGGTATGATTGTTTTGAATGTGTAAAACTGCGTTACCCCACCATTTAATTTGACAAATAAAGTGACATGTATGAGTAGTAGTCATTTAGCATTAAACATTACATCACTTGCAGATAATTCATTCGAATGAAATAAAATCATGTGATCAAACGTTACGTTATAAAACTTGATTTGATTTCCATCGGAAGTGGAGTTGAAGGTGACCACTTTTATCATTCTATCAAGATACACTTTTGTTATTGTGTTGAATATAGCTTTCAATGACTGCTCAGGAGGACATCTGGCTGACATGTTTTGTTCAGCGTCATGTTTTGGGGCATGAAAATGTAAAGTTCAATTTATTCAAGAACGTTGTGCAAGATTACTTTAACAATAATGCAACATACTTCTGAAAATCCACCATTTAGTTGATCCTGATAAGTGCTCATTGTCACAGCTATAAACATGATGGCTTTCCTTTTCCATAAGGGGGTTTGCCTTTGTTTCCAGGCAGACTGTTAAAGAATGCAACACACACATCTCTCGGAAATCCTGGAGAATTCAGCCAGTCATATGATGACTTTGAAACTCCTGAAGTGTTTCCCATATGCACACACAGGCTGAGACTACTCACAATGTGATGTTATTTCAAATGAACCTATTTTTTTTTTTTCTTCCATACGAAGGTAACATGCATTGGTCATGTTCAATACTGAAAATGTAAGTGAAAATATGCCATTTTATAAAAAGGAGCAATTCCGGCTAAGATTAAGTAAGTAATCCAAACTGCATGTGCCGCACCACCTTCATCTGTCTTCACAAATGGTATCAAGCCCTCTCTCTATAAAGGCAAACACTGAGGCGAAGCTAAAAACCCAGTGTGAGAAGGGGAAGGGCTCTTTGTCACTACAGCTAATTGAGTAATTGGCCTGAAACAGACCGCCGTTCATTAGGCTTCCCTCCTCCCCGCTTCCCTCATTTCTCCCCTCACCTACCCTACATGATACAGAACCTCTCTGTCCATCATCCATCACAATTTGACCATTTCTTAGTTTAAGGCCAACTAATGAATGTCTGCGGGCTCGCTGAGGACACAGTGGGAATCCTCCAGGCTGAAGACTCCCAATCAATTACAGCTCTATCTAGGACAATGTACCATCCAGATACAAAGAGCTCTTTGAGAGTCATACACTAAAAGACGCAGCAGCTGAGAATAGCACAGAGATATGAGATACAAGCACACATACAAATAGATAAGCACAAGTCTGAGATAACAAGTGATGCACCAGACCTGCCGCCCAGTTCGGAATGAACTGCATTCCCGAACAGCTATTTGTGATGCTGAAGGGCAGTGGGTGAGAAGTGTTTATCTTAGCCCAGCGTGTGCAGACCCAGAGGATAAAGCACTCTATGGGGAATGACAATTAGGGGAAAACATCGGTGAGTAATCAGTGTGTCCCTCGCGTTGACCAGCTCACTTACCGCCCATTAATGCAGCACTGAAGAGCTGAGGGCGAATTTGCCCGCTTGCCCTGCTGTCTAGTTATGTTGTTGTTGCTGTTTCCCCTTTTTTTGAGCTTTTCCACATGGAGGATGTGAAGGCATGATATTGCTACATTTCTGTTTCACTCAAATGTAACAGCAGGGGATGTAACTGTAGCTCCATCAAATAGAAAAAGCAATAAATACTCCAGGAGGCAGTTCGTGCTTTGACAGACAAACAAAGCTTACTTTAATACTCATAAACAACATATATATAAATATGTATAACATATAATAAATGAATTTTAAACTTTATGAACTATGATAACTAGCTTCCGGGGGACGGCCATATGCATTGATTTACGCCAAAAGAGTAACCTCAATATGTCAGGTCAGGGATTACTCTTTCGCCGTAAATCAATGTGTACGGCCATCTAATTATTATAGTTTATAAAGTTTTAAATATGGATATTTTTCTTACAAAAATCCATCTCTTCGTTTCAGGAGGCCTTTATTAACCCCCTGGAGCTGTATGGATTACTTCATGCCCCCTTCACTACCATTACAATTTTACATTACATCAGGGTTTTCCAAACTGGGGTTCTTGATGGAACTGCAGGGGTTCGTGAGTTTAATTAAAGGCTATTAAGTAATTACATAAAAATTCAAATGGATTTTCATACAATGGTTTCAATGGGCCTCACACTTGAATATAAGGTGAACAAATTTCTGTGTAAATTGTTCGGAAAACCTTTAAGGAAATTGTTGTATTAAATTAAATGCAACAATTTACACTAGAATGTTTGTAATAAGCATCATTTATGTAATGTTATGATTTTTTTTTGGCAATAATTTTAGGACTTTTTTTGTTGATGCAAGCAGTACACTGAAGACAGGAAATCGTTCATAAACCCACATTAGTTAAAACTGAATGAATTATGCAAGGTTACAATGCACCTCTTTTATGAAACACATGTAGAGCGGAAATAATAATAATTAAAGCTGCAAGCATCGATGAAAGGGCCCTCGCACCCGGGCTCACCGCCACCCGTTGGCCTTAGGAAAACAGTGAACAGTGGGCGACATGCATGCAAGCGAGTAAATACAGGACAATTATAGCAAAGTCACTTCAAAGTGCCACACTTCCTGCTGCCAACAGGTGGCGCTTTGACTGTAACTGAATATTGCCATAAAGATGTCTTCAGGAAAGGAATATTATCAAACATAAAGTTTGGAGCAGATCGGACATTGTATGCCTGAGTTGCAACAACTTCCTGTTTCGTGGCGTTAATCGCATACATTAAGATTAGACTGACCAAACATGATGTTGTTCTGGTTAAATCTCAATGAGGAGTTAATCACAGTGTAAAACATGACATTTCCTGTTGCCCGCAGGTGGCGCTATGACTGTAACTGAATATTGGCATGTAGATGTCTTCAGGCCAGGACTCTAATAAAACATGTTAAGTTTGGGGCAGATTGGACATTGCATGCCCGAGTTACAACAACTTCCTGTTTCATGGCGAAACATCAAATTTTGTCATGCCACCACAGACCTTCAGCGAAAAAACTCTAGATCTTTGCAATTTAATGCCGCCAAGGTCTTTAGATTAGACTGACCAAATATGTTGTTGATCTGATTAAAGCTCTAGGAGGAGTTTGTTAAAGAACAACGTCTGGAAATGGCAAAAAACTGCAAACATTTTGTAGAGAAAATTCACTTCCTGTTGGGTTTTCAGTTTTTGCATCCACAGACTTTTTTGTAGGTATTGGGTTGTTAGATATGTCTACCGAATTTCATACCTGTACGTGAAACGTAGCGCAAAGGGCGCTTAAATGAAATTTTGTAGGTGGCGCTATCGAGCCATTTTTCCACACCTCAATCTGAAACCCATATCAGACATACATTTTCACCACTTTTGATGCGTGCGCAAAGTTTCATGAGTTTTCAAGCATGTTTAGGCCCTCAAAAATGCGATTCATTTCAGAGAAGAAGAATTGACTGAGCAATTACAATAGGGTCCTCACACCATTGGTGCTTGGGCCCTAATAAAAAAGTTGCACTGAATTGAAATGGTTTCATGGGCCTCATTCATAAATAAATTTACTGCGTAAATTCTTCGTAAAGTACTCGTATAAAATACATTAAAATATTCATAATAAAATGCTGTATTGAATTTACATTAGACATGCATTATGAATGATTTATGCAGGAATTTACTCTGCTCGTTTTTCATGAGTGTGGCCCAGTGTGTCGGAACACTTGAGAAATTTAGTAAGACCGCAAAGTCAGCTGTTATCCCGGCATGAAAAGCCACTCTTAAATATAACACGCAGCAAGCAATGACAATTCTCCAGCAGTTCCCTTGTGAAAAAGAAGTGCACTTAATTGTATTGAAAGTGTACTTTGTGTGTACTTAGTATACTTTTTAAAAAGTGCACTTGCAGATAATACAATATAATTAAAATTAAAGGCCACTTAAGTGTACTTAAATAGAATATACTTTAATGACAATATTTATTATCATGCTTAAGTGCACTTTTTAAAAATGCACTTTGTAATAATGTCAAATTAAGTTGTACTTAAAGAAAGTACACTTTAATGAAAATATTTATTAACACGCTTAAGTGCACTTTTTAAAAATGCACTTTGTAATAATGTCAAATTAAGTTGTACTTAAAGAAAGTACACTTTAATGAAAATATTTACTAACACGCTTGAGTGCACTTTTTAAAAATACACTTTGTAATAATGTCTAATTAAGTTGTACTTAAATAAAGTACACTTTAATGACAATATTTATTATCATGCTTAAGTGCACTTTTTAAAAATGCACTTTGTAATAATGTCAAATTAAGTTTTACTTAAAGAAAGTACACTTTAATGACAATATTTATTAATATGCTCGAGTGCACTTTTTAAAAATGCCCTTTGTAATAATGTCAAATTAAGCTGTACTTAAAGAAAGTACACTTAAATGACAATATTTACTAACACGCTTGAGTGCACTTTTTAAAAATACACTTTGTAATAATGACTTATTAATTGTACTTACAGAAAGTAAACTTTAATGACAATGTTTATTAACACACTTGAGTGCACTTTTTAAAAATGCACTTTGTAATAATGACTTAAGTTGTACTTAAAAAAAGTACACTTTAATAGCAATATTTATTAACACGCTTAAGTGCAGTTTTTAAAAATGCACTTTGTAATAATGACTTATTAAGTTGTACTTAAAGAAAGTACACTTAAATGACAATATTTATTAACACTTTTTTAAAAATGCACTTTGTAATAATGACTTAAGTTGTACTTGAAGAAAGTACACTTTCATGACAATATTTCTAAACATGCTTAAGAGCACTTTTTAAAAATGCACTTAATTTTTACCTAATTATGACTTTATAGTGTTTTAAATAAGTAAACTTATTCTGATGTATTGACTTATATATTAAAGCACATGAAAAATAATTAATTTTAATTTCAACTTAAGTGTGTTGTCCAAGATGACATTTGTTAATGTATTTTAAATGTGCTTAGTCTTTAATAAATACTGTGTGCATTAATACACTTGAAATTTATTTTTCTGAATTTCAAAACACTTGCTTATACAGTGTATAATCCTGTACAACTTATTGTTGAAATTTTTATCACCAGCTCCTGCTCTAAACTCGACTAGTGTCAGTTTTCTACATAATATTTGACATAAAATGTTTTTTTTTTTTGTTTTTTTTTACGGAGTGCTGTATTTGTGATACTTAATGCAACAGTGCTGTACTTTACATATCTGTATAATACTTATAATATCATTGTTGTTCTAAGTTGATTAAACCTATTTAATTGCAAGCAAAAGTTTAACAGATCTAAAAAATAATTTGAATTCATATTCAGTTAAAATACATTTAATTTTAATCAGACTAAACTATAAAATAATTGAATTTCAGTTAGGTGAATGAGTCAAGTTCTGTAAACGTACAGTCTAACTACAACAATGAATTAGAAAAACTTCAACTTGAACAAATGTAATCATGCGCATGCGCCACAATACTACGTCATGACGGCGCATTACTTCACCAGAGTTTGAAAAATGCACCTTCAGCCATCTTTCTGTGATCGCGATGCGCGAGGCAACTTTGCTGATCAAAGAAGAAAACAAAGGAGCGCACGTTTGGATGACTACAAATGAGACGTTATGTATTACAAATAAAGAAGCAAGTAAGTATCTTGATATATGCTCTCTTTATTTTTTATTTTTTTCACCGGAACATAGCAGTTCTTATGAGTGTAACTTATTTAGTTTAATCGCAATATGGAGGTGAATTAATCATGTTTCCTGTAATTTATTTATGATTGCATTATAATAATTTCTTATACAATATGAACGTGGTCGCGTGTGTGGGCGTGTTCAAAGAACACTGAACTCTGACTTTTTAAATCATTTTAAATGACTTTAAGTTAAATTTGCAGAACTAAATTCAAAGATCTGATCTTGTAACATTTAAAGACAATACATTTAATCGCTATTATAACCACCAGTAATGCTTATAATCTATTTTTCTTTTTGCATTTGAAAAGTTAGTTGTTCAATTACTGTTTGTGTTTGTAATATGTAATATTTTTGTGCTTATCTGTTGTTTTATATATTCATTTTGTAGGATCAGTACAGATTTGTTATTGGAGATACAGTGCAAGCTGTGTGGAATCAAAGACCTGTATTGATGAGGTGATGTTCCATGTTTTTCCATTAATTCAGCCACCCTGATCACACACTACAAGCTAAAACACTGCCATCAACTGTCCTTATGGCTTTTAAATGCTTTGAATCTTTTCTGTTTGCAAGTAATAAATTCTCACCTGTGCACTTACAAATCCCCATCTAATCATTATATATTTATATTTATATAATAATGATATTATTATATAATTATTTTCAAAGCAAAACCCCTCAATTTGCTTGGGCCTTGGGTTATTTATCTATATTTGTGTAATTGATAAAGTTATGTTTAATTCCTTGTAAAGTATAAAAATGTTTATAAAAATGTTCTCTATTTTGAAAGGCCAGTGTCAGTGAAGATGGTGTGGTCATTGGAATCCTGGTGTTTGTGGGAAATGTGAAGGAGCTTCTCCCAGGATTCTACTACAGTGTTGTCCTGATGACTGAGGTAATTCATCTTGGGTGATGCAGTTGCGGTCAAAAGTTTACTTACACCTTGCAGAATAAACTGCTTCATCAGGGAAGTACTAAATAAAGAAACAAATACAATGCTAATTTGTATGATTTGTTTGTTTTATAATAAAGTTATGATTATGTAATCATATTTCTACTCTAAATTGTTTTTTGAAATATAAACATTTAAATTGTAGCTGTCATAAATTATGTATTCAAACATTAAATACATAAATTAATTATAAAAAAAATATTTAAAATAAAATTATAATGAATATGTAACGTGGTGCATATAATTAGCAGAATGCTCCTCTCTATAGCTGACTAATGAGTTTATGCTGAATATGATTTTTCTGAAGTAAATGTGATGTTACGTGACATTGTTTACAAGCTGTTTCATTGACGTCTTTCCACGCGTTGAAACACTGATTGAGCGATTAAATGTGACGTGTTATGGATCAGTTGTACTGTATCTTGTAACATACCTTCAGATGTTCATTCATATTTATTTCACACTGTAACTGGTATTAAAGTGGAGGAGATGATCGTTACACAGTAAACATCTTGGCTTCAATCACTATCAGCAACTCTTTGCCTTTAGGGAATACCAAATGGGTTTTTATTATTTTCAAACCTACAAAGGTGGATATAAACTTTGGAGTTCTGTATATATATCTATATCTATTGATTTCATTCGATTGAACCAATTATAATAACGGACTGACTCTTACTTCTTTTTTGTTTTTTTTTCCTCCAGGTATTTTTTTTTTACTTTCTTGCCTCTTTGGAACATGTTCATTTATGCATGCTGTGTAGAGGTGGTTCGCAGCTTCATGGACATTTAAGGTTTTCTGCCGATGAAGAGCTTCTGGGACATTGACATAAACAGCACTTTTCATACAACTTAAAAAAAGGTGGTGACAGACAATTTTGGTTTTCTTGTTTTTGTGCCTTTGGAATTCATTGTTTTTTTGTTTGTTTTGTTTTTTCTTTTCAAAATTACATTCACTGTAATGCTGGAGTAAGATTTTAGAAGAAACCTTTTTGTCCTGTTTAATGTTTGTGCTAGTAAGGGTTGCAGAGCTTATAAGTAACAAGGTTTACAAAAGGTAACACTTTACAAAAGGTCTCGCTTGTTAACATCAATTAATATATTAGATAACATTATCTAACTATGTGCATTGACTTTTTTTTACAGTATTTATCAATATTTGTTAACATTAGGCAATAAAAAAAATTTTTTTCTCAAGTTAATAAAATGTATAGTTATTGTTCATGTTAGTTTACAGTGCATTATCTATTAACATATGCAACTTTTGATTTTAATAATGCATACGTAATATTAACTAGGATTTATAAATGCTTAAAGTATTTTTCATTCATAGTTCATGTTAACTAAAGTAGTTAACTAATAGAAAATTATTGTACAGTGTTACCCAAAGTTTTGAATCTTTTCTTTTCTTTACATTTTGTTTGTATTAATTCATGGGTGTTATCTTATTTATCATCTTATACAGAATGATTTTATCTGAAAATGTAAAAATGCAGAAGATTGTGATGGGTAGGTTTAGGTACCTTTGTATGTGATGGAGAAAATTATAGTGCATATAAGCCTCACTGTCCTCCAGACTCTTTCTAAATGAGAGTTAAAGTGTTGTAATTGTTTGTGATTGTGTATAGTGTTTCTTGGGTTTTTCTTGCGCATCAACAAAAAGGTTTTTGTGCATTTGTTTTAGAGATTATTTTGTCAGTAAATGTAGAGGGTTTCAATTTGCATTTGTGTTGATTGTAATATTTTGAAATATACTAAATTGTAACTTCATTATTATATGTACAAAAAATGTAATTACAAATGTATTAAATTATATAATAGTGTGCATGTAAATTACATTAAAGTATATTTAAGTTCGCATTAATTGCTTGTCAGTACATTCGGAAGTATACTTTTACCATATTTTGAAGTACATAAAAAATTGTATTAAAGTCCTACTTAAGTGCTTTAAAAAAATCACTCAGAAGTTCAACTTATTGCATTTAATATGAACTTAATCTGTGATATATTTGAAATTAATTACAAATAGAATGCACTTAAGCGGCTGAAAACATTACATTTAATTCACACTTAAGTGTATTGATAACTGATATTAAAATATATTTTAGTTCACATTAATTGCTTGTTAGTACATTGGGCAGTGCACTTTAACTATATTTTAAAGGTACTAGAAGCAATTACGAAGGTTGTCATAAAGTTGTATTAAAGTACCACTTAAGTTGTTCAAAAAAATCACTCAAAAGTTCAACTTATTGCATTTAATATTAACTTAATCTGTGATATATTTGAAATTGATTACAAATAGATTGCACTTAAGCGGATGAAACATTACATTTAATTCACACTTAAGTGTATTGATATCTGATATTAAAATATATTTTAGTTCACATTAATTGCTTGTTAGTGCATTGGGCAGTGCACTTCAACTATATTTTAAAGGTACTAGAAGCAATTACGAAGGTTGTCATAAAGTTGTATTAAAGTACCACTTAAGTTGTTCAAAAAAATCACTCTTAAGTTCAACTTATTGCATTTAATATGAACTTAATATGTGATATATTTGAAATTAAGTACAGATATAATGCACTTAAGCGATGAAAACATTACATTTAATTCACACTTAAGTGTGTTCTTTTAAAGTATATTATTTTTGCAATAAGTACACTTTATAAAAGTATACTAAAGTGCACTTTTTTTTCACAAGGGTTTTCATTAAACAATATCTCAATAAACACACAATTTCAAAAATGTTGACAAGAAAATGTTGAAATTTAATATAACGTCTGTTTAACTTATAACATGAAAGTAAGGTTAATAATATAACTTAGATTACACATTTTTCAGTTTTACTCAAATTAAGGTGACGCAAAAATGAGTACACCCCACAACAAAAACTACTACATCTAGCACTTTGTATGGCCTCCATGATTTTTAATGACAGCACCAAGTCTTCTAGGCATGGAATGAACAAGTTGGCGACATTTTGCAACATCTGTCTTTTTCCATTCTTCAAGAATGACCTCTATTAGAGACTGGATGCTGGATGGAGAGTGATGCTCAACTTGTCTCTTCAGAATTCCCCATAGGTGTTCGATTGGGTTCAGATCAGGAGCCACTGAATCACTTTCACCCTGTTCTTCTTCAGAAATCCAACAATGGCCTTAGATGTTTGTTTAGGATCGTCATGTTGGAAAAGTGCACAACAACCAAGGGCACGGAGTGATGGTAGCATCTTCTCTTTCAGTATAGAGCAGTACATCTGTGAATTCATGATGCCATCAATGAAATGCAGCTCCCCGACACCAGCAGCACTCATGCAGCCCCGCATAAGGACACTGTCACCACCATGCATTTTTTCTTTGTATTCCTCACCTTTGCGACGCCATACAGTTTTGAAGCCATCAGTTCCAAAAACATTTATCTTGGTCTCATCACTCCAGAGTATAGAGTCCCAGTAGTCTTCATTTTTGTCAGCATGGGCCCTGGCAAACTCTAGGTGGGCTTTTTTGTGCCTGGGCTTTAGAAAAGGCTTCTTTCGTGGACGGCACCCATGCATGCCATTCCTCTGCAGTATATGCCGTTTTGTGTCATGGGAAATAATCACCCCAGTTTGGCTTTCTACTTCTTTAGATAACTGCAGTAAACTTGCAAGCCGATTTTCTTCAACCCTTCTCATCAGAAGACGCTCCTGTCGAGGTGTTAACTTCCATGGACGGCCTGGACGTCTCTGTGAGATGGTTGCAGTTCCACCTTTTTTAAATTTTTGTACCACTTTTGCTACAGTATTCTGACTGATAAGTAAAGCTTTGCTGATCTTCTTGTAGCCTTCACCTTTCTGGTGTAAAGAAATGATTTCTTTCGCAGGTCTTGTGACATTTCTCTTCCATGTGGTGCCATTGCTGACAGCATGAATTGTGAAGGGGTTTTAACACCCTTTTATAGTCAACTGTCTGCTGGACACCTGTGTAATGAATAATTAGACTCACCTGTGGTTGAATTCTTGTTAAATTAGACATTTGTAGTCTAAAATTTAGCTTTGCTCCAGAGACTTTCAGTGGGATGTACTCATTTTTGCATCACCCTAAAGCTGAGTTCAGACTGCACGATTTTAGCCCCGATTTTGGCTCGCCGACAGGTTTTGAGAAATCACTGACAAATGCCCGAAATCACAGGCAAATCGGTGCTTGTTCACGTGAGTGACAATCACGCAGTGTGAATGAGCAAAGACACGATCTGAGAGAATCGCCGATGAGTCGCCAACGCCCATGAGATATATGGCATGCTAAATATCTGGACCTGTCAGCGATTCAAAATCCTGCTGTGTGAAAAGTGTTCTGACTGAAAACTACATCGGCGATGACCAACAGCCAATGAGAGAGAAAGATACAGAGCAGCGGGGAGTTCGGGGAGGAGTTATAGACCACTCTTGTTGCAGAACACACAATCCTTGTTCCTCGCATCTCCCCAACCATTTCCTCCTCCATATTCTTATTTTCTTTTTCTTGTTTTCGCTGCAAATCAGTGCACAGGCAATTCGTATTGCAAGCTTCTTGCGGGCTACCATTTTTAATAATAATCCCAGTCTCACGTGAGAACTCCGGTCTTGCACGTGTGATATTGCATTGTTTCCTTGTCACATCTCGCGTGTGTTTGGTTGTGAAACTGTGACAGTTTGCGTGCCAGACAGAGTTGTCGGCGATTCTTCCTATTGTAAAGTCATGCAGTGTGAAACCTTCTGTCACCGATCCACCGTGCAGTGTGAACACAGCAGCGACTGAATGCTGGCCAAGATAGTCATGCAGTGTGAAAAGAACAGTGACCCGACTACTTTGAAAATCGTGCAGTCTGAACTCAGCTTAATTTGAGTAAAACTGAAAATTTTGTTCTCTAAAGTCGGGTGCACACTGTGCGATTTAGTTCTTTACAATTGTTGCTTGTCAGACTGTATGAACTGATCCTCATGTCACACTGTGGGATCTCAGCTGTCATTTATGTCAGACTGTACGACAGTCAAGACATGTTAAAAACGGACGTGCGCATGAAAACTTCTCCGGAGTTTTACATCATCAACCCACACACGTTCGATGACTGTGAGCTGCATTACATGCGGGACTGAAATGGTGGCTAACAAAGACACCTCTATCATTAATTTTGATCACGGCTTGTCTTGAAAAACGAAGACAATTTGACCTTCGTCGTAGGAGAAGTCACACTGGAGGATTGTGCACCAAATCTTCTGACACTGCCAGAATTTTGTCGGAGGTAAAATTTGATCGCGACGGTCATTAACCAGCTGTCTGTGAACATGTCAAACTAGCGATCAAAGACT